>CANXYA013036979.1:0-12776 GCA_948193465.1 Acalypha hispida
CTTACTGTGAATGTTCAAGTTTAAGATTCCGGTAAATCACAGAAAAGATAATTTTTATAAAAAAAGTTAATATACAAATTTTAATAATCATAAAAATATTTAATTGAAATATAAAATTACATATAAAGACATAATTAAAATCATAAAAAATTCAATTAAATATATAAATTAAAACAATAAACAATTTGATTAATTTGTTATAATAAAAATTTAAGAAATTCAATTTCTGAATGTTAAATATTTAAAACAATTACTTATCAAAAAAAGAAAAATATTTAAAACAATTGAATTAATTAGTAATCAAGTATCATTCTTAATTTTTAACTCGTGCAGAAAAAATTAAATGAGTTAATTTTGATCATGTGATTAAAAACTATTTGACCTACGCATCCAAGAAAGTTTAAAATCAGCTTGTTTAATCCTTACCCAAAAATTTAAGGACATTGTTTTGCTCTTTCATTTGGAAAACCTGCAAGCGCCACCACCATCTATACTAAACTTTGCTGATTCACTAAATAGACTACAGTCCAACCTCCTGTAATTAATATAGATAATGAATGGAAAAATTATTAAATATTAAAAGTATTAATTATTAAATATTTTTGTTTAAATTAAAAAAATAAATTTATTTTACTTTAATAAGTTTTAATTATATTTCATTAATAGTTAGATGAATAATACTTATATATAAAATAATAAATTAGAGTAAATTTTTGCTGGGAGAGTGATAACCGGGTGGCTGAGCTCTCGTCGTTGATATAGTTCGAGTCAAAATCTCGGGTGAACCATAGAAAGATAAGCAGACTTGGAGTATTTTCTCTAACAATTTCCCTATCCAGATTGGGAACGAGAACTCCACTCTTTTTTGGTATGGCAAATAGTTTGGGGATCTTGTTTTGAAGGACCGCTTTCCCAACTTATTTCAGTTTTGTGTTGTTAAGACAATTACAATGTCTGAGGTTATCTCGAACTTTGATTGTCTTACTTGGACTAGACGTTTACATGTTGGAGAAGCAGTTTCATTTCTTGATCTTCAGGTGCTTTTGAGAGATGTATTACTGCTCCCGGATGTCATAGACTCTCCTATTTGGTCTGGTAAGATATATGGTTACTCTTTCTCTTTTTTCAAGCAGCTTTGGCATAGGGAGTACAGTTCTTTATGTAATAAGGTTTTCATGGCTGTTTGGAACTGTTTGGCTAGTCCAAGAGTTATATTCTTTGTTTGGTTGGCTTTGCGTAGACGTATTCGATGTAGTGACTTTTTAACTACGAGAGGAGTTCAATTATGTTTTGGTAATGCTTGTTCCTTATGCTTGGATTTGATTGAAGATGTCGAGCATACCCTTCTTTTTTGCCCCACGGCGTGGAATCTATAGAGTTGGCTGTTCAGGAGAGTTGGTTTTGCTTGGACTATGCCTCGATCAATTCCTATCTTCCTTAAGTCTGTCTTTGATTTTTTTAGGAGACACCGGTATACAGACCTATGGGAATTGTTATGCTTGAATCTCCTATAGGCTATTTGGCATAACAGGAACCAGAGAGTTTTTGATAATGTATTCAGCGATGTAATGTCTATTTTATTCCGTACTATAGTTGAGTCTGTGGGTTTGTATCGTATTCATCGCCCTTGTTTTTCTTATTCAGGAGTTGATGTTTATAGATCGCTTGAGGTAATTTTTTCTTCTGATTATTAGTCGTTTTGACTCTTGTATTTTTTGGCTTGTTCGCTTGGTGTTGCAACCTCTTGTACGGTGAAAGCAACTTGAGTTCACGTCTTTTGCCATAGCTTGTGGCTTCTTAATAATATTTATTACTTATCACAAAAAAAAGTGGAAGGTCAAAACTCATAACTAATATATCCCAACACCTTGTTATTCACACCTTATATTTTATTTTCAAAAATAATAGAGGATCATACGCCCTTAGCTTTGTCAATGTGCACCCATATACCAATTTTATGTAATTTATATCAATCGTCTCTAATGTTATGATAAACTATCATTGTCGTCTTTAAAGTTTAAATTTTTCATTAGATTTCCCATTAATTTACTTAACTAATATTCAAAATCTCTCCTTTTTTGTCATTATCATTTATTAATGTTAACAGTAGCACTCTTTGTAGTACACTAGTTTTATTTTGGTAATCAATTTAGGATTTTATTTAAACCAAAGGGACATACAACAAATAATGGAAAATAACCAAGTACAAATCTGAAAGATTGGCGATCTCAAGTTTCTGAACATTACAAAGAGAACTGGGGAATTTTATATGAAGAAAAAAAAATCTAATTCTACTAATCACTTCTTCATGAGATGCACTCAAGTTTTTAAAAATTATATGGTTCCGGTGAGACCATAGCATATAAACAACAACACAAAACCCAACTTTTCAAATCCGAGTAAGATAACTCTTACCAGTAGCTCTGTGACTCATCTAACTAATCTCCTTATTCCAACTTAGATCTAGTCTGTTGATACAGAGAGCTTTGATTTTGTGAGAAAATTTACATGAGAAAAATGGGTGTTAACTGTTTCAGAGCCTTCATTACAAAAAACACATATATCATCTCTAGTTGTTTTCCACTTAAAAAGTTTGTCTTTAACTAAAAGATGCTTTTGATTGCGAGCCTATATATAATACTATGATGTTTCACACTATAAGCAGACTATAGCAACTTACTTGATTCAACCATAGCTCCTTTCAGTCGTAACACTTTCCAGACACTATTAACAATAAAAATCTTATTCTTTTTATGTTCCCAGATGTATCCCAAGCATGATGTGTATAGACATCAATAGAAAAAGCTAGGATCCATGTATCCCCATTCCACAGCTCTACAACTTTGCTATTATTAGGTACATCTTAATTAGGGATACTTACCTCAGGGAAAGTGGCATGAAGAGACTTGCCGTTCACCCAAGATTGTGCCAAAAAGAGAATCTCCAACCATTTTCTAGAATATATCTGAAATTGTTTATGACAGAAGCACAAATAGACAGAATATTCTTCCATAAGGTGCTAGTCTTATTTGGTTTCTTCAAACCCCAAATGCAATACTTCCTGATCACATTGTCAATGATCCATAACTCTTATAGACCTTCTTTGTCTATCAGTAGGTCCCAAATATGCTTGACTGCAACAATATGATAAGGTTTATATTTTGAAGATATGTATTGTATTTATTAGATATGTATTATGTAATTTACTCAGCATAGGAGACTTAGGGTTTCAGTTTGTATACGTAATAACTACTATGCTCTAGGGTTTCTATATTCTGTATATAAACATAATTATAATCAATAAGATCAGCAGCCGATTCTTTTCATTGTCTTTCCCACTTTATGGTATCAGAGCCTCTTTGATTAATCAACCCTTTTTTTTTCTTTATCTTTATCATATCTACTGGTATTGAAATCGCAGTTGTTCCTGCCTCCTCATCATCTACTCTCTCTTCACTGCCAACTATCTCTCACCAATTACCAATTAAACTCAATTCTTCAAATTACCTATTATGGAAAGCTCAGCTCCTCCCACTCCTTAATATCTATGATCTCGCCAAACATATCAATGGCAACTACCCTTCTCCTCCACTTATGATTAACATGAGGTTAATCCATCCTTCTAATCCTAGTTTCGACATGATCAACTCGTCTTAAGTTGGATCATCGGTTCAACTCCTTCTATTCAGGTCAAAATGATCATCAATCTCCTTCCTCTCTTAGCCTGTCGCTTGTCCTTGATCTCTCCAAATATAAACCTGCTCCTTCAAAACCCCACCCTTTGATTATACGAGCTCAAATAAAGAGCCCTAAACCAAAAGCTCTTTCTACTATTTCCAATCCTACCACTGAACTTTTGAGCTTTAAAGAAGCATCCAAACATGTTGTGCGGCGAAATGCAATGCAAGATGAGTACAATGCACTAGTTCGAAACAAGATCGGGATTTAGGTTTCTCCCACTTCCTCTATGAATATTGCTGTGTGTTAATGGGTGTATCGAATTAAATATTTATCGGATGGCATGATTGAACGATACAAAGCACGGCTAGTAGCTAAAGATTTTCATCAACGTCCTGTTTAGACTATTATGATACTTATAGTCCAGTAATTAAGTCTTTTACTATTCGATTATTGCTTTCTTTAGCAGTTAGTAAGGGTTGGCAAGTCAAGCAACTTGATGTCTCTAATGCTTTCTTACAAGGTTTGTTAGATGAAGAGGTTTTTATGGAACAACCACCTAGTTTTGTTGATTCTACTCATCTTGATTTTGTTTGCAAATTATCCAACTTAATTTATGGGTTAAAATAGGCTCCCCAGCAATGGTTTAAATATTTGTGTACAACTCTCCACTTCTTGGTTTTGTCAGTAGTAAAACTGACATCTCCCTTTATATTTATAAAAAGAATTCTATTGTTTGATATTGTCTAATTTATGTTGATGATATCATTATTATGGGCAATGATAATTCTTTTATTGATAACATAGTACATGATTTGCAATCTCGGTTTGCCTTAAAAGATCTTGGCAGGTTGCATTACTTTCTTGGTGTTGAACTCTCTTGGTTTAATGATGGTATTCACTTATGTCAGTCTTGGTATCTTTGTGAAATTCTTCATAAGAATCTGATGGATAGTTCGAAGGCATTACCATCCCCTTGTTGCCCCAAAATTACGCTCACTTCCAAAGGTGAAAGTTTTTGAAACTCTACGCTTTACTGTCAAATTGTTGGCAGCCTACAATACTTATGTATTACTCGCCCTGACATTTCCTATGCTATTAATAAAGTTGCTTAGTACATGTACAGTCCCACAGTTGATCATTGGTCAGCTGTAAAAAGGATATTAAGGTATCTTGAAGGTACCACCTCTCATGGTCTTTATTTCAGGCATAGTTCTACACCTCATCTTCATGCATACTATAATTCAGATTGGGGAGGTGATGTTGATGATAGGAGGTCTACCTCATGATTTACAATTTATTTCAGTTCTAATTTAATTATGTGGGGGTCGAAGAAACAATGAATTATCTGTAAGTCTTCTACCGAAGCTGAATATCGTGCACTTGCCCACACAGTTTTAGAGCTTGGTTGGCTTCTATTCTTATTGAAAGAACTCGGTATTTTCTTCTCTTTGCCTACATTGTGGTGTGATAATCTCAGTCGAAGCATCTTGAAATTGGTTTTCACTTTGTGCGGGAAAAGAAAATGGCTAAAGACATTATTTTTTGGTTTATATCTAGTGTTGATCAAATTGTAGATTGTCTGACCAAACTAATGACTAATGCTCATTTTGATTTTCTTCATAATAAGGAGTCTGTGTTTTCCAAACCCGTACAACTTGCAGAGGATAAGGTTTATATTTAGGAGATATGTATTGCATTTATTAGAGATATGTATTATGTAATTTACTCAACATAAGAGACTTAGGGTTTCAGTTTGTATACGTAACAACTACCGTGCTCTAGGGTTTCTGTATTCTGTGTATAAACACAATTATAATCAATAAGATCAGTAGCTGATTCTTATCATTGTCTTTCCCACTTTACCATACTCCAAGACTTTAAATGAATGAGTCCAAAATCTTTTTCCTTGAATTTTTTACATATCTTGTGCCAAGCTATTTTCGCTCTACAATGCCCTAAACTGTTGTTTGAACATATGAATTTATTTCACACCATTTTAATATCATTAATTACAAACTTAGGGAGTAGAAAGACTGAGCTCCAAAAAACTACATGCTCTAGATAAAAACTTTAAGAAACTGAAGTTTGCTCGCAAAAGAAAGCATTCTATTATACCATGTATTGATTCTTATAGAAATTTTCTCGAGCAAAAGTTGACAGTCTACTTTGAGGAGTCTGGATGAAGTTAATGGGAGCCATATGTACCTTACTGGGAGAGAACCCTCCTAAAACTAGTGTCTTTTAGGATAGAATTTTGAATCCCAATAGGGATGTTATTGAAGAAAACTAAGCTCTTGCTGTTATTTAGACAAAGGCACAAGACTTGATATAAGTGCTCCAAGATGATCTTAAGCTGCTAGAGAGACTCCATGTCTCGTTCACTAAATAATAATTTATCATTTGCAAAAGCAAATTGGATAATCTTTTTCCTTTTACAAGAATAATGGAATTTTTCAATGCTTTCGACAAATATTATGACTAGCAAAAAAACAAAGGAAGAGACTAGATCTCCTTATCTCAGTCCTCTTCCACTCTTGAAATATCCTTCTAACTCTCCATTGATCATAACAAAAAAAAAAGTGGGTGTTCTGGTACACGCTATCATGCAATGAATAAACTTCTCACGAAACTTTAAGCTTAGCATAACTTCCTTAATAAAATCCAGTTTAATCATTAATTTTTGTTTATTTTATTTATGTATTCATATTGCAACTTTTTTTGATAGTAATATGTAAGAAGGAACATGCTCAAGATGCTTTCACACACTCAAGTCTACGATATCAAGAGCTTGAACCGAGTACAAGAACAATCAATGCAAAACAAATAGAAAGCTATGCTATATCAAGCAAATTCGGCTCTTTAAGCTAAAAACATTTGAAAAAGCCCTATATTCATCATTACTAGAATAAGGGAAACTACTATTAGAAAGTTTGTAAGTGGATATAGAATCTAAGATGCAGGAATAAATAATCGATTCTACGTCTAAAAATACATCGTCAAATACTCATTTATTGCGATATTAACATATAAAACATGCCATATTCAATCCAATGAGGTTCCACAATGTAGAGTACTAATGTCTTCTAAACATGGAGAACCAACTCGTAAAGAGTGAAGTAATCTCTCCAGGCATTACCCAAACCACTCGAATGCACTTCAAGTACCAACACTAGAAATTTCAAGCTCAAGAACAATTTAATAGAACATCCTCAATATCCTCCCTTTCAAACATACACAAAGTGCAATTTTTGCCATAAAATAAACCTACACCAAGTCCATGAAGGAATGCATTACAAGGTAGACTGTGTCTGAGGGCCAACCAAGTGAAGAACTTGACCCTAGGGGCAGCCAAAAATGACTAGACAAGATGAAAAACAAATGAGCAAGGCTGAAAATTACATTTATACCAAGCACAAATGAAGCTTCTGGATGAGTAGTTGCCTTTCGTAGGTTTCCAAACAGGTCTGTCCATACAAGAGTGATCATATTGCAACTTATGTTTTGGCTATGAAGTTTGGACAAATCTCCTTTCCTCTCTTCTATTTTAGTTTAATACCCTTTTTCTTTTGAAAAAAAACCATTTTCGATTTCTCTAATAGAGATATAATTTAGTATAATTTATTCTCTCGTTACTACTTTTTAATGATTAGGAGTTTTAATTTTGTCTCTTTGAATTGTCAAGGTGGTATTTGGAATACAAGTAAGCAACTCTTCTTGAGGAATTTAATTATAAAACATAAACTTATGTGCTTGGGTTTGGTGGATACTAAATGTAACCTATGACCTTTCATGGGAAGTAGAGTTTGGCCAAATAATGTTCACAACTCTTACTAGGTTCCTTCGGTGGGTGCTTCAGGTAGTCTTACTTTGATTTAGAATTCTTTATTTGTTTCTCCTACAAATCTCTCGCATGATGATGGATGGATAGCTATGGATTTTATTTGGTCGGGTCACTCTTATCGTTTCATTTTCGTGTATGTGAGTAATTTGGTTGGGGAGAGGAAAGTGTTATGGGATTTTCTTTTACCTCTCACATCATTCTCGGGCAGCTATTTATATCGGGTGATTTTAATGAAATTCTATCTCCAAGTGAGAGGAATTGGTTTAAGCGGTAGAGCTTCTTCCCTAGCTGTAAGTTGCTCCTGGACATGGAATATGTGGAATTGGTTTTTCAAGAAGCTGGGAATTAGTCTCTTCAAGAATCATCGGCATGCTTCTCTTTGGTATCTTTTAGGATTGAATTTAATGTGGAGCATTTGGAAGAATAGAAATAATAGATTTTTTAATGATGTATTTTTTGATGTAACATCTATTATTTATCGTTGTATTTTAGATTCGGTAGCTATTTATAGTATATCAAACCGTAGTTTTACCTACTTAGGTCATGATATTTTTCGATCCTTGGAGGTAATTTTCAGTTGGTAGGTTGTATTTGAGAATTAAAATCCTTTTCGCCACTTCTCGTGGCATTAATTAAATACTTACGTTACCTATTAAAAAAATTATCATCTTGTATTAATTAAATTCAACCCTAAAATACTACTAATCATTTTCTTGAAAACATATAAACATCCATTTAATAAAATTACATACGAATCAAACACCAATTTATTAAGCAAAACATATTACGCATCAAATTACCTAAACCCTAATTGTAAATTATATAAAATTAACATAAAAGCTACTGATCTAAACATGTTGTATCATATTAACATTAGATTTATTCAAATAAAACAAATTCAACCTATATCTAGAGCATACGAATCACATAAAATCGCCTAATAACTATATAACTTGTAAAATATATGAAAAATAGTAAACGGAGTTCAAAAATTATGAAATTAAATGTATGATATCACAAGATCACAAGAAAAACACAAAGACATAAGAAGCATCGAAACAAAATGTGGGGAAGGAATTAACACTAAGGGATGCCGATTAGAAGTATATTTGCACTCCGTAGTGCTAAAGGAGTTCTGATCGGCAGATTACACTTGATCCCGAGTAAAAAAAAAATTTTAAACTAGAAAAACAAAATTCAAAATACTAAAAATTAAATTCTCCATATGAAACTGACAGAAAATAGTGTGTAAATAAAATTAAAATAAGAGTTTTACCCTCATATTTTATCTTGAGGATTGATCAAAGTTGGTTTATGCATGGAATCTTTTAAAAAAATTCAAGAACAAATGATTTGATTTTTTAATCTCTAAATTACTGCTTCTTTTGTGTTTTTAGCTTCTAAAAACCCTATAAATTTTGTTCGACCTCCAATCCTAGAAAAAAGGGGTATTTATAGAGAAAAATCCTAATTTTAAGTTTATTTGGACACTTCAGCAGGTCCACCCACTTGATAGCTATTGCTGGCCTATAAAATGCACGAATTGGTCCTTGAAAATAATAAGAACTTGTAGAGAATTGAAAGAGGTTTTTGGAACATCTTGAATCACCTAAATCATAATTCTCTCGAAAATTCATTACGTAATTAATACGAAATTTTAATGATCCAATTAATTCTTGAAACCCACTTTTAATTCTTCCAACCATATTTATTACTAACACTACTCTTTTTATTATTTTTCTTATTTTTTTTTATCTTTTTTGCTATTTAAAAGACTGAATCCTAAATATCTACAATCATCTAATTTTCCTAAAACTTATTCAGAAGTCTAATAAATTTAATTCCATTCTCCAAACTCACATGATCTCTGGTGGCTATTATCATCAAATTTTGAATGCGCAAATCAAGAGTTAACAAGTATATTTGCTTTAGATCTTTATATGGTAGTCTTATGTGGCGAAACTGCTAAGAGTCTAAAGTCGTACAATTGTACGTTTTATCTGAAAGTAACATAAAAGATATTATCAGTTCACTGTTTATTTGATCTTACCTTATAATTTAATTTTTTGGAGTCATTGTTTTTAGCCTTTCAAGATAAAAGAGACAAATATTTGTTTATATTTAGGACAAGAACAAATTATTTTCGGAAAGGAATTTTCTTTTAAAAAATGCAGAAAGCTTCAGGCTCTGATACCATCATGAATTAAAAATCAGAAAATGGGATTTAATATTTTATCATTTATTGAAAAAGAGGAGAAGCCCTCTATGTATACAAGAAGAAGAGTGGAGAGTGTGGGAGCATCAAGGAGTTCATAGAAGCTTCCTACTAGCTCCATTACCATAATTATGAAATTTACCATATAAGGATTACAATCAAAATAGGAAAGAAATGAAAAAGAAAATGAAAAGGAAAAAGAGTGAATGATACCCTATAAAAAGTAAGTTAAATAAAACAAACTCTTCTCAATATTCTGTTCAGATCCATCACTATGCTGCCATTAGTAGAGATACTTGTAGTAGGATTATTATATTATCTATGATTTATTATTGAATGGACGTATTTGGAATTTTTATGTCCATGTACTCTCCAAATGAGCCCAGACTAAAACCTCCACAAATAGAGGAGCAAATCCTGATTCAAACGTAATACTAGTAATTATCATTCTAATTAGAGATGTAACATATTGGCTAAAACGCAGATAGTCAATTATCAACGATACCACAATCACCTGTCAAAATAGAAACAGCGATTTCTTAGTGTTATATGAAATGAAACTATAATATCACAATTTGAAACCCATATATCTATAATTGTCAATTTCATCGACACTCGGAGTTTCAAAATAAGAACTTTCTTCACCGGAGAAATTTGAACATAGGAACATCGGGACTGTGCTTCTTCACTCTCTCGAACTGATAACTTTAAATCCATAACCAACACATATTATTAGTCAAGCTCATTCCTCGATTAAAAAAATAACCTGTTATCAGAGTTTAAATGAAAAACAAATTCAGATAAAGTCAGCTATTACAAAAACTAAATGTACTTGCTTATGCAAGAATAAAAAAAGAACAAATGTCAATCGTCTGAAATGAGAAAATTATGCACCTTGGGCCTCTCTAAAACTCATTCTATATCTATTCTTTAGATTTTAAACTTTAACATCTAACAAATGTTAATGTTGTAATATAGAAATCATGAGAAGAACGGCTCCTTTTTTCAGCACAACACACATCAAACATCCTGATGTTAACATGGAGGAAAAAGAAAATTTTTTTTGGTACTTATATTGATGACAATGCTCCATTTTTAACATCCTGAATCCGAAACTTTTGCATGATTTGACCTTAAGGATATATAGAAGCATCCAAGACCTATCTCATTTTCTGATCTTCGGTGATGGCTGATGTTGTAGATAAGTAAAGAATCCATACCTTTTGAAACAGCACCGGGTTTTTTCCATTTTGAACTGTAATATCTCATTGTAAACAAAAAATAGTGTAGTCAAGTCGTAGTTGGATTTTAATTGCTGACAGTGAAGCCATAAGTGAGCAATTTCCTTTTTTTTTTTCTGGGTATATTAATGAATCATTGCAAATTAAAATTTATTGGCGCGATATAAACATTTAATGCATGTGTTTTAACAAAAATTTCTTGACGCTCAGCTAGTTGGACAGTTCAGGAACACGAAACTATATGGCAAAAAAATGGTAGCATTGCAATGACTTTCTCTGGTAGTAAAACTCGCCATTTTACGGTTCCTGTTCCAACATGTTTTTACTAAATGTTGCGATTTGTAAATCATAAGGATGTATATAAACTGCAAATTATTAATTTAATTCTGGCGCTAAAAATAAAATTATTTCACCAAAGAAATGTAAAATAACCAAACAAAACGCAGAACGACTTACTTCCTTTGCCACAATGGTTACGCTACCCTTCCATCGCCCAATTGGTTAAGATAATCAAATCATGGTATTTAGTTATAGGTACAGGAATCAAATTTAAATTTTGAAATACGAATTAGTGTTTAGAAGGAAAAGATTCTCATTGATTGAATTAAACATTACAAGGAGAAGGTCATTATATAGAAACCTCATAAAACTGGAAAAGGTAATAACCAACAAGAAGGGAAAACAAATAAATGCCAGAAAGGAAATGAATCAAGAAAAAGATTTTAAACCTACGAATATGATATGATTCTGAAAACTGAAAATGGTGGATAAGGAAATAATCAAAGATTAATTATATTTCCAATAATAAATGATGCATAGAAATACATTCAGATGTAAATGTCTATAAAAATTAGGTTAAATTTGAAGAAAATCACAACTAAAATTTTGTTGGTAATGTAGGGGAAGCGAAAGTGGAATTTGGTAGCCAAATAATAAAAATGATGTTGAAATGATATTAAGAAATTACCTTTTATCAACAACATTTTTAAACTTAATCTGAATATTTGCTATTTGTAAATCATACGGATGTATATAAACTGTAAATTTTAAATTTAGTGCTGGCACTGAAAACAAATCATTCCAACAGACAAATGTAAAATAAACTATAGCAAAAGGCAGAAAGACTCACTACCTATGCCACAATGGTTCCAGTGCCCTTCCGTTACTCAATTGGTTAAGATAATGAAATTAGGGGTGTAAACGAACCAAGCCTAACCGAGCTTTGACATATTTGAGTTTGAATCGTTTATAAACGAGCTGAGCTTGCTTTCATAGATGGTGTTCATGAGCTGTTCGTGAGTTTAAATGAGCTTAAACGAGCCTAAAGAAATTAAAAAAAATACAAACTACAAAGTAAAATTATACATCCAAAAATTAAAAATAAATTATTTATTAAATAAATTACAATATATTTAATAAAAAATATAATTTTATTTTAGCAATATATTTTTTAAAATACTTTTTACAATATAAATTTATGTATTATATATTTAAAATCAAATTATTAAACATTAAAATTACGAGCTGACTCACGAGCTTCTATTCGAGTTTGTTCGTGAGCTTCACGAGCCGAACTTTGTATAGTTTGAGCTCGGCTCGTTTATTAAACGAGTTTCGATAAACGAGCTCAAACGAGCTTTTATCAAGCCGAACACCGAACTGTTTGTGAGCGGCTCTGTTCGTTTACACCCCTAAATGAAATCAAGGTATTAAATTATAAGAATAGGAATCCAATTTAGATTTTGAAATACGAATTAGGTTTTAGATGGGAAAAATCCACATTGATAGAATTAAACAT
>CANXYA013048825.1:0-10316 GCA_948193465.1 Acalypha hispida
ACTGCATTAGTAGGAGGTTTTCTGATGATTTCGTTACAACGTTACCGATTGCTCATGACCTAGCTTTGCTTGAATCATAGGTTGGTGGGTGGAGCCAAGTATATAAAGGGCTAACTTTTGTGACAGTAACAGGAGCAGGACATGAGGTTCCGTTTCACCGCCCGCGACAAGCTTTCATTCTGTTCAGGTCATTTTTGGAGAACAAGCAAATGCCTAGCTGAAGCATTGATTGATTCAGTTGAGTGAATAAAAGTACAAAATTATAAGTAAGAGTTATTCATATACAAAGATCTCTGTATACAAAAAGAATAAACCAATGAGTTCCCTGCCAAAATGCCAATATTGCTGAAGATTAATTCTGAAGCTGTAGAGAAATTTCATAGTAGAAAAGTTAATTCTTTGCGGGGCATAAAAATCGAATATTTTTGTTTATTGTATTCCTGTAATTTTTTTTTTACTCTCTTTGTAAGTTCATAGTTCATGAGCAAAATTTATCATAGTGTTTGTAATTCTTCAGTATCATCACCATGTATCATTCTTCACTTGCCGGAATGATTTGTGCAGTGGATGAAACATCTTTTCTCGTTTAATTTATAATTCGTGCCTCAAATTAATTATTCTAAAAATATTTAGTTTTACGATCGAATTTTATGACATTTTTTCTTTCATACATAATTTTAACATAAATTTATAGAATTTTAAATTTGATATAGTAGTTTTTATATATTCCTTCATTCAGAAAATTAAAAAAAAAAGTAGGAAATTGAATTGTTAGAATAATGCTTGAATAAAAAAAATTAAACTTCTGATATATTTATTAACAAGCTCAATTATCAGCTTTTTCATCATACAATACAATTATCCAACCATTGATAATTAATTAATGTGCTTTTGTTAAAAAAAATTTAAAACTCATAAAGAATTCACGTGAAATTTGAACCAAATATTAATGATATATTTATACATTAGATGTATATATTTGTTATCTAGCTAGAAAAATAATAGTCTAACAATATTTTTAGTAACAGAATTTTGGTTCGGTGATAAAATTGCAATTACACTTAATATCCCGATTTAAAAAAAATCTCAAATTTAAAGTTCACTCTGCTAAGAAAGACAAAAAAAAAGATTAAAATATTCACTTTAAAAAATTGATTTGTATGACTTATTAAACATCTGGTTCCAAATAAAATAAATAAATAATCTACAATAGTGTAAATAAATAAATAATCTACAATAGTGTTTTTAATTAGCACATGCTTTATTAATAATAATCTACAACTAAAGACATCTCATGTGTTTAGTTTTTCTTAGTCAATACTCAACATTTCATATGCAGGTATTATATGTACTGAGATTCGTAACATGCTTGTACTGAGATTCGTAACATGCTTGATGCTTCCATTCTCCTTTTATGTCAACAAATTTGATTATCCCTTAAAAAAAATTATTTTTGTGAATGGTTGTCTGTTTTTTTGGGTTGCTAGAAATTTAAATCAGGAGTGTATTCGTCTTCTTCGACAGAATTGGATAATTCAGAGTTTTTTATATTTAACGCGAGACGAATAGTGTAACAAATTTCTTAGCTTTTTGAGTGGTTTTTAATCCAATTGAACTATTTAATATTATTCATCCCGTCACAGTTTTTCATGATTTACTAGATTAGGATATTTATGGTGTCTTTTGAGTTGTTTTGGATCATGTATTTAGAAATAAACACTAAATATAATATAAACATGATTTGATCTCCAAAACTCATCCAAATAAATAACTCACATTATTTCCTTTTTTAAAAAAAAAAGATATTAAAAAATGTAGATAGATTTTTTATGGAGAGCTTCTCACCTCCGGTCCTATAACCCTCCATTTCCTCAAGTCTTAATTTAGATTCCTAACGTGTGGAGCAAAACAAATCCAACGACTGTCATCTTCACCAACACAAAATAAACAAAAACCTGATATCGTGTCTTTCTCTTCACGTTATAATAAGAAATTAGGTCCAAATTTAACATTTTTGTTTTATTAAACACTTGATTTCAGTTTAAATTTCTAATTAAAATAATGAAGGAGCATACTTCTATCAATTTTTATTACCTTAAACATCACAATTTACGAATAAACACTTTTCATATACCACGAAATCTAATACCCTTTTTGATCATTTACAGTTAAAAAAATCAAAACAGTTAAAAGACATCAAACCCATAAAAACAATAGCTCTCAGTTTTTCCCTTTTAAATGTTAAGATTTTGAAAAAATAATTTATCAAATTTAATTACCAAATTTGACTGTAACATATAAAAGACAAGTTTGATCATCAAATTATTTTACTTTCAAACTACTTATTATAAGGCAGTTTTTATAGTAATGTTTTATATAAACAAGAAAACTCTTAATTTCTTGGGTTGGTATGGCTAACTATCATACAACACAATAAAACTACCACATCAAAATTTTCATCATTACATACTTTATGAATCATTATTCTAATTTACTATGATTCTATTTATTTAATCTAAAGTTAATCGCATAATTAAAAAAACTTAGATGTACATAAATTAAATTTTTCTAAATTCAATTTAATAGGAAATATCTAATAATTCTTTTTTTTTTTCAAAAATTTGATGAATTTTGTGATATATATCTACAAATTAGACATATATTTTTTTAAAAAATCAATAATTTAATGTAATTATCATCTTCATAGTATGGCATAATTAAAAGAATAAGATGAATTAGATTTTGATAACGGGATATGCAAACATATAAATAGATATATATAACAATTATATAGGATAAGTTAATAAGCTTAAATACAAATTCAACTTTATTAAATTACATATGATAAGATAAATAATTATTCGATAAAAAAACAAATAGAATTTTTGTGTATTCCAAAGGTCATCATTTCATTCTCCATGCGGTTTTTACTTACACATGAATAAAATTTCAAACAGTGTATAATATAGTTTTTAGAAATTAAAAATCTCGACTTCAAGTCTCACTTCTGCCACCTTTACGGTACATGTTAAAAAGAAAATTAATTTTTTAGATCACGGTTCTTTCCACCTCTAAATATCTTATTAATAAAAATATATTATCGAATGGTTTTAATTTAGTTTAAGTGGATTAATTTATGGAATATGTGCATGTAATTCAACAAAAGCAAGTAGAGTTTGCATGAAAAAAGAAGTCAAAATTAAGCCATAACAACTAAACTAAACCCTTGGAAAATGCATTATAATTATAAAATAGCAAACTCCATGCACATTCCTTTACTTACACTCCTCTCACAGCTAAAAATGACTAATCCAAAAGTTAATTAATTACTCTTAAAAATCAATAAAAACCAATCTCAAACACACTCATTTAATCATAATTACACCATTTTTCTCATAATGATATTACTCATAAAATTCCCTTCTCTTTCTTTTCTTTATATTTTCATTTTTTCTTCTCTTTTTCTTTCTAAAATTTATGCAAAACCGGTCTTCAATGACCAACTTATAGAGCAAAATAATGACTAGATTGTTAAGCTACCTGGGCAGCCACCAAATGTCACCTTCTCGCAATATTCTGGTTACATTACTGTTGATTCATTGGCTGGTCGAGCTCTTTTTTATTGGCTAATAGAGACACCCGAGGCAGTTCGACCTATATCGAAACCGTTGGTTTAATGGCTCAATGGCGGTCCGGGTTGTTCCTCTGTTGAATATGGTGCTTCTGAAGAAATTGGTCCGTTTCGGGTTCGGCCTGATGGCAAAACTCTTTATATTTTTTTTGAAAATGGCAAAACTCTTTATTTGAATCCTTATGCTTGGAATAAAGGTAATCAAATCGATTTTGCCAAATTAGTCGTTATTTTTTCGCTAATTTTAATCTTTAGCAGTTAATATTTTCGAGTCACGTAACAATTTTCATAAGTACACATGCCGCATAAATTGATCAATTATGGTCAGTGTAACACTCTGATCGAAAAGGTTATATATTCACACGATAAGATTATGACCGGAAAATATGTTAGTACTTACTTGCAAATTGAATTTGATTTATTGCAGTTGCGAATTTGCTATTTCTTGATTCACCAGCAGGAGTAGGATTTTCATATTCAAATACATCATCAGATATATATACAGTTGGTGATAAAAGAACAGGTAATTATAATAAATTAAATTAAATTTGATTAAAAAAAAACTATATATAATAAATTTGATAAATAATTTAATGTGAAATTTTCAGCTAAAAAGATGCGTACACATTTCTAATTAATTGGTTAAAGAGGTTCCCTCAATACAAGCATAGGCCATTTTATATTTCTGGAGAAAGCTACACGGATCTAATTTAATTAATTATATGTCTAATCAATTAAATTTTTTCCTAGAAATTAATTATTTTAGTAATTAATTTTGATATATATTTTATTGGTTGATGCATCTTTAGGTCATTACATTCCTGAGTTGTCACAAATTATCGTTCACCGCAATAAGGGGGTCAAGAATCCTGACATTAATTAATTTTCAAGGTTTCTTGGTAAATCTAATTGCCCTTATTTTTTTTTTCCTTAATTATGAAAATTTCGATTCTATTAATCATTACAGTATATTTGAATTTTGAACACTGACTATAATTGATGTATTGTTATTTAAACAAATTTGAGTCATAAAATTACAGATTCCCATAAAATAATTAAATTAAGAGATTTTCTTTTTCAAAAAATTTCATTACCTTTATTCATTATATCGTTTTAAATATACTTTTCAACCTTTTTTTAAAAAAAATATTCTATATTATTGCAATTTAAAATACTATACAATTTTTAATTAAAAATTATTGAATATCCACATTTTTATATGATATAATTAAATATTTTTTATTTTTATATATTATTTGAAGAGGTAATTTAGTATTTTTGGTATAAAAGTTTGATTGCTTCTTTAATTACAACATATAAAAGATTATGCGATTTTTTAAACTAGGATTAAAAGGATATTAAATTAGATCAAATTCTTTTTTTTTTTCCCGAAGTGATGAGTTTTTATTAAGGCCTTAAATTGGATTAAGAATAATTCAATTTGTAATGTTATTATTGAGATAGATTTTGAGTTACTTTTTAAGTTTTTACTTTCGCATTCTTTATAGTTTTGGATCGTCTTGTTTAATTCTTTTTTAATTTTTTTATGTTAGAAAATCGATCCACTCTATTATTAGAGTGGCATGTTATAGGTTTGAATTAAAATTTTGAATGGTTGTCCTTTTCCTAATGTAATCTGTAATCTCCTTTGATTTATGTTAAAAAAGTATAGCACACTTTTCCATCGTTTGAATTGATTTAGTTATGGATATAAATAAATTTACATTTTTACGCTATTCAATTGATAATAACGATAACAACAACGGACATGAATAATATTTTTGAAATTTTAGATTTCAAAAGAGTAACAAAATTATGAGCTAACTAATTAATTATGAAATTGCTATGGTGATGCAGTTGGGAAATCCCTTAATTGATGATTATTATGATAACAAAGGGACACAAGAATATTAGAGGAACCATGGATTAATATCGGATCAAACATATGAAGAACTGAAGCAATATTGCACAGTGATACTTTTTTGTTTCCCAAAAGATGGCTGTAATAATGTTTTAAACATAGCTTACTCTCAATTTGGCAATATCAATCCTTACAGTATTTATAGCCCTGCTGCCGGCACTCATAATTCCAATGATTTGGTAAGTTCTTAAATCTCTTTCAATTTTTCAAAACTCCGGTTCGAATTAAAAATCGAGATCAAAATTGATGTTATTAGTTACCGATCAGATAGTTTTAACGTAAAACTCTAAACTCGTTCGATTTTATGATCAACTGTCGATTAGAATACAATTTTTGATTCTTCAAACTTATTAAATGAAACAAATTAATTTATGAATTGTTATTATTGTTCGGTCTTATTCACAACTAACAATCACATTATACATTTATTTATTACTACATTTGTACGAAGAAAAATAGTTTGACAAAAAATATTTTAAATAAAAAAATATAGGAATGGAAATGGTACTTTTTTTATTATGAATATATTGATCGAAGTGGAACTTTGGTGGTACATAGCCATGGAAATACAGAGGAAATGATGAATGTGTGGTGACGAACACAAAGAAGTATATGAATCGAGCTGATGTGGAAAAGGCTCTTCATGCCAATACAACTCGTATTCCTCATCCTTGGGTTACTTGCAGGTATCTAAATCTTCATTCTAATCAATTTCATTATTTCTTTCATAAGGAAAAAAAAAAGGAATGAGATTTTAAAATTATATGTTGTAATATTCTTAATTTGAAGTAAAAAAATATTAAATTATATTGCAGTTCTATAATTAGACGTAATTGGACTGATTCTCCAAAATCAGTGTTGCCAATTTTCAAGGAACTATTAGCTGCAGGCATCAGAATATGGGTCTTTAGGTAAAACCGTAGTTTTTTCTTTTTAATTTTGGCATGTCTTTACGGCATAACTACCGTCGTTATTTCTATCGTTAGAATACATATTAAATGGTTGTCTTATTTAAAAGTGACGGTAGTCATATCTTCACGGATGATAAAATTCATCTTTTCTTAATGTTCTTTGGCATTCAAAATTTGATTTTCATTTTTTAATTTCATAGAAATTAAAATTGGAGTGCAAATCTAAAATTTTAATTTGAATGATTGGAATTGAAGTTTAATAAATAAAAATTATAATTGAATTGACAAAGATTGTGTCCAAATGACAGTGGTGATGCAGATGCAATTATACCCCTAACTGCAACCAGATACTCTCTTAATGCTTCCCTTGGTTCGATGAAAATCAACAGGTTAGACGGTTATATTTTCTTTAATTATTATGAATTTGTAATTTCATAAATGATTTCTCTTATTATACTATGTTTCATCAATAAATAAAATTTATTTTCGAAAAGTAAAACACTAATTTTTGGGAGATTCCATTACTAAAACTTAAAAGAGTTTAACATTTAATAAAATTCCTTAAAATAAGAAGATTTAATACGATATTATTAATAGAATTGAAGCACATCATACCGTACAGATTTTACAGAAATTCACTCATGCATGATATTATAGTCGAACATTTTACAGTGATTCACTCGGAATAAATCATCATCGGATTATAATAAACTCGTATTTTTTTTTTTTGAAAATTTTTCAGTTAGGTGGTCGGAGCCAAGTGTACAAGGGATTAACATATGTAACAGTTAGGGGAGCAAGGCATGAAGTTCCTTTGACAAATCCTAAAGTTGCATTATTACTATTTAAGCAATTTTTAGTATATCAGATTATGCCTGCTGTTTATTGGCCTCCTAGTAAGTAGTTTTTTAATTTTTTTTCTTTTTTCTAATTTATACTTCATATCATTATTTGTATTATATGTATCATTTTTATAATTAAAGTAAATAAAAATTAATCTTTGAATACTTGTATATATACCATCAATGGTTCTAGCTTGCTCTATTAAAATTCTTTTACGAGTTTTCCATCAAATTCACTTGGAATTAGGAACTGTATATTCTAAAAAAAATTATGGTAGTAGAGTAATGTGTGTCGAGATGAAATAACAAGGATTTTAAACTGATAAAAATAAAATAAAAACCTAAAATGAGATACATATTATGTAAATTATTTTAAAAACTAGTAAAATTATCCGCGCATAGCGCGGTAAATGTATAACATTTTTTTAGTAGAATAAAATTGAAATAAATATTTTATAATAGAAGATGTGCCATTTTATGAACAATTAAAATTTCTAATAACTATTATAGTCAAAATTAGACAAAATAAAAATACATTCACATAAAAAGAAAATTTGAAACTTAAATTAATATAAACATAATAGGTATATGCTTAGAGACTTAAATGTAAATTATATGACATTTAAATTTTTTTTATAGATTGTCTTTTTGTGGTTCACTCGAGTTTTTTGACTTGAATTATATTCAAGTTGAGAGATCAGACGTCCGATTATCTCTTTTTCAGCAAGAACAAAATTCGAACTCAAAATCTAAACTCTACTTCTCATCAAGTGTCCAACAGTTTAAAACAACTAGCAGATTCAAATTTAAAACAACTAGCAGATTCAAATTTTTAATTATTGCTTGCATAAAAATATAATACTACTCCATGGCTATTACGTACATAAATCATTCACCTAAAAAGGACTCTAGGTACATACATGAACCCATGTGGAACAAGTTTTTGACTTGAAATATCCCAAAAAAAAAGGCTTTAATTAGAAAATATAAAATAAGAAGTAATTACTATTTGTTTCTGCATTTTTTTCTATTTGATTGTTTATTTCATGTCTTTTGAATAATTAATTTTAAAATTTTATATTTTTATTTTTTCGTACCGCTACCTCTGTATAGTAAAAAATGACATTTCTACTCAATTAAAAAAAAATTAGTTGACTATCATAAAATATAATTGATAAATATATAAATAACATTAATTCATTTAATATTAAGTTTTATTTATTATCTGAAAAAATTCATTAAATCGTTATTATTTCTGAATAAGGACGCTTTAAAAGATAATCGGAAACGATTTCAACAAAATGCGTTTACAATAAACTATTAGTTTTTGAATTTAATTGAGCAGAAATGCCATTTTTAATCATATAGGGGGAAAATAGTATAAAAAAATTAAAATATAGGAACTTTAAAATTAATTATTCAAAAGACGGGAGCAAACCATTAGAGAAATAAACAGGAGGTAAATAGTAATTACCCATAAAATAATTATAATAGTGTTTGGACATAACTTTCAATAAATACATGAAGCAAATAAGTATAAAGAATAAACCAGTAACATCTCATTTTATCCTAGATCATCATTTTATTTAATTTGATCTAACAAACACTCCACCTTTACACGAACTATAAAAAATAAAATAACAAATTAGCACGACGAATAATAATTTACTTTAAAATCAAATAAAAAAATGATAAACACGACATTTAGTTTTAGCACTCTTTATTTTTGAGATTTATGAAATTAAAAATAAAATAGAGAGATAAAACTTTTCTGGAGTTTTTTCTTCCTTTATTATAATCTATAGCTTTTTAATATAAAAAAAACCTTAAAATAAATAAATAATGTAAGCAATTCTAACCAAATAAAACATATACACAATATATAATTATAAACACGATCAATATATCTTTGTTTGTAACTCTTAAAAGTTGGAATTACCAAACTCATCGTTGTATTTCACTGCGAAAATCCCCTATTTTTTGGCCAAATATAACTCAAAATAAATTAATGGAATAGAAAAATTTGATAGTAAATAAAATATAACAACACAAAAATTGAAAATAATTTTATAAAAATAAAAACACCATAATTAAATTATGGTTTAACAATTTTTTTTGACTCCTTAAAACAAACCCATGGTTGTAGTTTGTTATATATATTGGCTTGAATTATGCTGGTCGTGTTTTACGTTCACAAAAACACATCTCATATAATTATCCCTTAGTTTGTTTTAATCTTATATAATTATCACTTAAGTTGTTTTAAAATTTGAAACCATTCAATCCATCTATTTCTATTTTCTTTCGGTTATTATTTTACTTTTTATCTCTATAAATCATTTAATTTGTTTTAAAAATTTGAAACTATTTAGCTCATATTTCTATTTTCTTTTCTTTTTTTCTAAATTAAATCATTTTAATTTTTCTAAATTTCTAGAGGGTTTCTTTTTCCTAGGTGACACTCTACTTTACTTTCTGTGTGCTTCTCTTTTATAAGTATTTAAGATTTACAATTTTTTGTGTTGTATTTTCAATAAGGTAAAATAAAAAAATTACGAATGAATACATTTTTTCTCTATAGACCCGGTTCATATAAAGCGAGAATAGATTTATCGATAAACTTTTTTTATAAGCGAATTTATCAATTAACTTAAAATTAATTTTTTACAATTTCTTATTGAAATTCAAAAATAAAACATAAATTTTATAATTTGATCAAATTGTAGGTTACTTTTTTGTATATTGTTTTCTTTTGGAGAGAAACTTAGAGTTTAATATTTAAAAAAAAAATTATGATAAAATGTGTTTATTTTTTAGTTTTTACTCCATAATTTTTCTTTTCGTACAAATTTGAATTAAATAATCTAAAAGGAAAATTGTGTGGCGAAGAAAAGGAACTCCGGGTACAATTTTATTCTTTGGCTAGCAGTAAAAAGGAGATTAAAATCTAAAGATGAACTAAAAAAAGGAGGGGATCATTAACAACAGTACTTGCTCCAGTTGTAACTTTA
>CANXYA013050449.1:0-10635 GCA_948193465.1 Acalypha hispida
TGGATATGAAATGAGTTATATGAGGAATGTAAGTGATTTAGAAGGAATTTATCCCTCATTAATATGAGTACGGTATCTTCGGGCCCCTTGATGACTTAGACTGAAAGAAAGTGCATGGCCATGCTAAATCGAATTGATAAATAGTTATCATTCTCAGTCTACTTGGAATCAAGTCATCATTAAACTATATATAAGGATGACAATCTATGCCTTATGTTCAATAAGATATTATGTGATAAAAGGATTATAACGTCCACTAAAATATGATTATGTTGGATTGTCAGTTTTAATATAACTTAGGTAGTCGTAATGTCTTGCTACAGACCAATTACTACTTGTGGGCTTAAATGAGAACTTAAGCCCACTACTAATGTTATGTGAACCTACAGGGTCATACACGTAGAACAAGCGCAAAACGAATATAGGCTTATTAAGCCTAATTAAGCCTAATTAAGCTCTTTATTATTTATTTATAATAATTGTTATTTAAATAAATAATTAAAATTTGAATTATTGGTGGAATTACCAAAATAGGATTTGGTAAGTGAAACCCTAATTGTGAATCTCCTATATATATGTGTGTGAGGCTCTCTAGGGTTTTAGATAATAATAAGAAACACAGCCACCAAACAAAATATGTTTTTTCTCTTCATCAAAGGGAAAAAATAAAATTGAAGGAGTTTATATTATTCTTGATTTGTGAGGTGATAAAAAAAAGGTGCTAGCACACAAAGAATTCGTTTTGGTTGTTCGTGTGGATACTGTAGAGGACGAATCAAGTAGGAGGCGTCTTGATTCAATTCATTTTTGTTCAAAACGATTTAGCTATGAATTTTAAACACCCTTTTAATCTGATTAATCGAATTACATAGATCTGGGGTTTGGGAATTAGATTTTTTTTCTTTTCGCTGCGTTTTTGGATCAAATTCCCAACACGAATACCTGATAATCAGGCATTAACCTCACAATTTATTCAAATTATGGAAGCTGCAAAAAAGAGAAACTGTCTAAATTTTTATAAAAACAAAAGCTGAAAACATCAAATGCCATAAGCGGCTACATAAATAGTAAATGATAAAAAACCCTATGCAACTTATGAGTAGGTAAAAAGACAATTTACCCCTTATTTAAAACTAAATTAAATAGCTGGAATTTATCTAATTAGAAAATCTAAACTAAAACAAATTCTAACTCTCATAGCCTGCACACACAACTTCACACGTACACACTACCACACATCCCTTTCCTCTCATATTGCTTGTGATCGAACTTGGGCAAAAACTTAAGTGCCATATAGCCTACATCGTTCTCCGTAGGAAAGATGCAATTTGCCCATAAATTGAAATCATTAGAATAATCTTCAGAGAACAGAATAAGATGCTTGACATTAAAGACGTCGACAGTTCGATCTCGCTGCACATGTCTCTCTCCACACAATTCGTAAATGATTCCTAGGCTAAGGCTGCTCTTGAGAATAAATAACCGATTACCCTTTAAAAACTTAAGGTTGAAGTGCCACAAGAGACTTCTATGCTCGCTCATCCGAACTATACCAGTCCTCAAGCGAACTCGCTTCTTTCTAAGAAAATGTAATACCTTGGACAAACGGCTAGGAATTGCACTCAACCTCTCAACACACCACAATATATGCAGTAAATCTTTATAACCAAGTGAAACTCATATAATGCCATGAATTTGAAATTTTATTAGTCCTAATTATTGAATTACCACAAATATAATTATCAACACTGTTGGAAATTTCTTTTCTCCACGAACACAACCTTGAATCATCATTGAAGAAAGACAATAAAAGGTCTTTGATAACAGAATTTTCCACAGTTGTATCATCAATAATCACATCAAAAACAGGTGGTAAATTCCAATCAACTTCAGGCAAAACCTCATCACAACAACTACGATTAACAAATATACCTTCATCATCACAAAAATCACTTGAATGAAAATATTCATCATCCAAATACCCATCAACATATTGATAATTAATATCATCTAATTCATGAAAAAATTTGCTATTTCTAAAAGAAACAATAGGATTTCTTACCAATGCATCAAATCTAACCATGATCTGAGCAAAGAACTCCTCTATCAGATGATCAAACCACTGCTCAAAATCGTCCATCCTTTGGTTAAGGCGACGGATATCCTCTTGTCCATTAATTTTATTAAATCCTCATTGAACTCTCCTCGGCGCCATTGTTTGTCAGGCTCTAGTACCAAATGATGTAGCAGGATCTTTCAAACACGAACACGAACAATGGCGCAAATCCGTTTAGTCTAAGAATACCTGGATAAACACCCATCCAATTATTATTGATTCAACACTCCAAATACCTAATAATCAGGCATCAACCTCATAATTTAATCAAATTATGGAAGCTGGAAAAAAGAGAAATTCACCATTTTTTTATAAAAACAAAAGCTGAAAACGTCAAACGCCATAAGTGGCCACATAAATAGTAAATGATAAAAAACCTTATGCAACTTATGAGTAGGCAAAAAGACTATTTACCCCTTATTTAAAACTAAATTAAATAGTTGAAATTTATCTAATTAGGAACTCTAAACTAAAACAATTTCTAACTCTCATAGCCTATACACACAACTTCACACGTACACATAGCTTTGCATCCCTTTCCTCTGATATTGCTTGTGATCGAACTTGGCCAAAAACGTAAGTGTCATATAGCTTACATCATATATAATTTTGCAATTAAGTTGAGAAAATTCTTTGTATTGTAAAATGCAGCTTCTCAAAAGGTGTTCAGAAGGTGTCTTTCATTGTGTCTCATCAGCTCCCTCATTGGTGTTTCAAGGTAGATTCTTAGTTGTATATTCAATTACTTTTATTGTAGATTTATTGTAGGAATTAGTTTTATTTTCTAGTTATTTTAATGTGTTTGTTGTGTTCATAAGCAACGCGTATTTCCTTATTAACCTCTATATAAGCTTGTATCCTTCTTCTCTTTGATTAATGAGAATTAGCATTAAACCCTAAAAAATTATGTGTTCAACCTTCAACTAAATCTATATGGTATCAGAGCATTTGGCCTGATTACTTTAAATTAAAAACCTTTCTTACCCCAAATTGTTTCCGCGAAATCAAATGGCAACAAACACCAAAATAGAAGAAGAAAACTTGAATAGTCATGGAGTTTCAATTGTAAACAATCCCTTCAATGGTACGAATTATCAAACCTAAAAAAGAGCAATAAGAATTCCTCTAGGAGTAAGAGGAAAAGTTGGTTTTTTCAATATAGATGTCAAGAAGCTAGGTCCGAGTTCAAATGAATATAACGCATGGGAGAAACAAGATCCTATGGTTATATCTTGGATTCTCAATTTAATTACCAAAGATATTTCAGACGGCTTCTTATAAGCTAAAGATTTGAGAGAATTGTGGCAAAAAATTAAAGAGTGGTATGGGGAGGACAAAGGACCTTCAAAATTCTAGATCCAAAGATAAATCATAGGTACAAAACAAAATGACTCAACTGTTGTGATTTATTTCAATAAAGTGAAAAGATTGTGGGATGAGCTGATTATTTTAGAACCAGTACCTTAGTGTACTTGTAATAAATGTACTTGTGGTGTTGGGAAGAAATTAACTACGATAGAGAATGAAAATCGAGTCTTATAATTTCTTATGGACTCAATGATTCTTTCGATTGAATTAGAAGTCATATATTGTCTATGAATCCATTACTAACTCTTAACAAGGAGTATGCAATGGTACTTTTTAATGAAAAACAAAAGGAGGTGTATCTGGTGACAAATACTAACAACTTTGATACAACAATGAATGTCAAAAGCCAAGATGATATGAGGAATATAGAAGAGTATCCTCAAAAGCAAACTAGGGGGGATCAAAGCAAGTATTGTACTTATTGAAGAGGCACAAGTCATATAAAAGAAGATTGTTTCAAGCTGATAGGATATCCTGAATGGTATAAAGGCCAAAAGGACAATCCTAAAATAGATAATAAGATGTGGAATGACAATAAGACATAGAACAAAGCACCAAGTGGAAGAGGTCAGGGAAGGTTTGTTGGTCAAGTCAATACAACAGACAGTCTTGATAGTCCTTTTGATGAAGATCAAACAAATATCTATGATCTAGAAAGCCTAAGAAAGATGATGGTCAGCATTTAGTATGAAATGCACAAGCTAATGAAGGGAAATAATGCAGTTAATATGAGCTTTAAATGCACAGTTGTAACTTGCTTTGCAAGTATGACTTTAATTCTTGAAAATGGTTTCTAGATCATTGATAGTATTGCAAGTGATCACACGACCTCAAATTACAAAAAGCTTATTAAACAAGACACTCTTATAAACCCTAGCCTAGTCTATTTACCTAATAATGAAATAGCCCTTGTTACTCGTACATGATCTATTGCATTACATGATAATGAAGGTGCATTATATACCTAAGCTTAAATATAATCTTCTATAAGTCAGCAAGATCACTCAAGATAGTCATGTAAGAGTGACGTTTTATCCTCTTGGATGTTTATTTTAGGACCCTCAGAATAGAGTCATAGCTATTGTGAAACAAGATCAAGGGTTGTACAAGTTAAATTTAGCAAGTTTCTTATGTACGA
The DNA here is from genome assembly GCA_948193465.1 of Acalypha hispida. Classification (NCBI taxonomy): domain Eukaryota; kingdom Viridiplantae; phylum Streptophyta; class Magnoliopsida; order Malpighiales; family Euphorbiaceae; genus Acalypha; species Acalypha hispida. Next base: position 4,623 of record CANXYA013050449.1, read on the forward strand.
ACGAGCAAATACGAATGGTTTTGGGAGCTTTTGTAGTTAATAGTAGTAGAATTAAGAATGTTTTTTTTTTAACTTCATTTTGTAAGAGTGAACAAGATTCATATTTATGGCATACTAGATTGGCTCATTGTTTCTTTAATACCTTAATGCATATTAAAACCTTGAATGTGCAGACTCGAAAAGAACACATTTGTCATATATGTCCCTTTTCTAAACAACATAGCCTTCCATTTGATGACAGGTTGTTAAATGCTTCTTCCACATTCGAATTAGTTCAAACTGATCTCTAAGGTCCTTACAAAAGCAAATCTCTTACAGGGGCATACTATTTTCTTACCCTAGTTTATGATTTCTCTAGGTGTACCTGGACTTTCCTCTTGCATGACAAAACACAAGTCTCTAAAACTGTTATGGATTTTTTTGCTCTTGTTCAAACTTAATTTGATAAAACTATTAAAATCCTTAGAAGTGACAATGGTACTGAATTTGTGAATTATGAACTTGGTGAATTTCTTAAGAAAAAAGGGACAATCCATCAAATAAGTATTCCATATACACCTCAACAAAGTGGTGTAGTGGAAAGGAAGCATAAACACTTATTATAACTAGCAAGGGCACTAAGATTAAATGCCAATGCCAATTTACCAATCCACTTCTAGGGAGAGTGCATTCTTACTTGTACTAACATTGTCAATTTACTGCCTACTAGGGTCTTGAGTTGGGAAACTCCTTATAGTAAACGTTATATAAAAAATGATTCATATAATAATATAAGAGTATCGAGTTGTCTTAGCTATGCTACAAATATTCAACCTGGAAAGTCAAAATTTGATGCTAGGGCAAATAAATGTATGTTTAGGATATCCAATAAGGAAAAAAGCATATAAGCTTTATGATCTTGATAAAAAAAAATTATTGTGAGTAAAGATGTGATCTTTGATGAAAATGTTTTCCTTTATGCTATTTAGAAGAATGACACTGATTTGTTTCCCAACTATATTCATGTTATAAGTGATTCGCAAGATTAATATGAATATATGACACCTGTTGATGAGGAAGATATTAATCTAGAAGTTATTTTAAATATGGATGATGATGCTCATATAGATAGAAATGCATGCATAGATCCTGAAATCAATACAACAAACACCTTGTCTAAAAGAGCCACCAAACTACCTACACACTTAAATGATTTTATTATCTCTATAAAAACACCGTCTAGACATACCACATTTTGTCATTGAAGAAAAAGTTCTCAATCCTCAATACAAGGTATTCATGGCCAATGTTAGCATTGAAACTGAGCTAGCAACTTATTTTAAGGTTCAAAATAATCCAAAATGGCAAGATGCCATATAACAAGAGATATTAGCTCTTGAAAATAATAATACTTGGGAGATTACTTCTTTACCCAAAGGAAGAAAAGCCATAGGATCAATGTGAGTTTATAAGATCAAGAGGAATGCAGCAAGAGAGGTAGAAAGATTCAAGACACAGCTTGTGGCAAAAGGATACGATTAGAAAGTAGGAGAAGATTACATATAGGTATTCTCTCTAGTTATTAAGTTGGTCACTATCAGGCTTCTCAATGCCATAGCGACTACAAAGTAATGGCCTTTTTTCCAAATGGACATTAATAATGCCTTTCTTCTTGGGCATTTGGATGAAGAATTATACATGAAACCACCCCTTGGTTATGAAAAAGCAACACCTAGTCTAGTTTGCAAATTGAAGAAATCCATTTATAGCCTTAAACAAGCCTCAAGGCAATGAAATACTGAAGTTACCAAGTCACTCGTGGCTTATGTCTTCAAGCAATCAATGAATGATAATTGTCTGTTTATCAAGCATTCCAATAAAGGTATTCTTCTTTTTCTTGTTTATGTTGATGATCTTCTCATTAATTGAGATTCTATCACTGAGATCACAAGCCTTAAAAGGCATCTAAAGGCACTTATTTATCACAATAAAAATATATCAGAGACCTTATGACAAAATTAAAGCTAGAAGATTGCAAACCAACTATAACTTCCCTTCCTACTAATGTCTAGCTCTCTAACTACACATACATATTCTTGAGTTTCCTGATCAATACAAAAGATTTATAGGTAAACTTCTTCATTTAAATCTTACTCGCCCATATATTATTCATGCAGTCCAACAATTAAGCCAATTCATGAATGCACTTTGTATTGTATATCTGCAAGCTGCTCAACATCTTGTTAAATACCTCAAATGATGTATTAATAAAGTAATTTATTTTCCTATCACCTCAAACATGAAGCTTACAACATTTTGTGATGCTGACTGGGCATCATGTCCTCTCTCAAGAAAATCTCTTACTGGATACCGCATGTTACTTGATAATTGTTTAATATCATGGAAAACGAAGAAACAAAAGATAGTGTCAAGGTCTTCTATTGAAGCTGAGTAAAGAAATATGACTTCAACGGTTTATGAACTTCAATGGTTGGTCTCTATTCTTCAAGAAATGCATTTCTTTTCTTCATTGCCTGTACAGTTGAATTGTGATAATCAAGTTGCTTTATACATTACTTCCAATCGTGTTTTTCATGAAAGAACAAAAAACATAGAATTAGATTGCCAAGTTGTTCAAAATAAACTCAAAGAAGGTTTCATTACAACAACATATCTTCCCTCATCACAACAATTAGCTGACTTGTTCACAAAACAACTTAGCTCCACCAAACTTAATAAAATGTTGTTCAAGCATGGCTTTGTTTGCTTGCCTCAAACCCATCTAGCTTTAAAGGGGGGTGTAATATGCAGCTTCTCAGAAGGTCTTTCAGAAGGTGTCTTTCATTGTGTCACTTCAGCTCCCTCATCCGTGTTTCAAGGCAACTTCTTAGTTGCGTATTCAATTACTTTTATTGTATATTTATTTTCCTTTTCCTACAAAATGTATTTTAGGAATTAGCTTTATTTTCCAACTATTCTAACACGTTTGTTGTTTTCAGAAGCAATAGATATTTCCTTATTAGCCTCAATATAAGCTTGTATACTTCTTCTCTTTGATTAATGAGAATTAGCATTAAACCCTAAATCAATTATTTGTTCAACCTTTAACTAAATCTATACTTTGTGATATTAAGATTTGCAAATACGCTAGAAAATATTATGTTATTTTCTCAATCATTATTACAATAAAGGACATTATGTGTACAAAAGAGAAAGAGAGAGGGTAGGTGAGATGCAAGTGACTAGGATACTCATAATACAACAACAAGAGAAAATAAAGTCCTACCTATCTTAAAATAGAAAGGGAAAAGAGAAAAAAGGAAACAAATCAATGAAAAAGATGTCCAGGGAAAAGGAATAAAAACACCCTAAACATATAAGTTGAAACCCTAAAGACTCAAACGTATAATACTTTATCTACCCCTCCTCAAGCTAAAGGACATGAAGAATTTGTTTGAAGTAGTCCTAACTTTGACTCCATGTGATGATTTTTGTGAACTCATAACTGCTTGGTAAAAATATTTACCAATTGTTGATGAGAGGGAATGTGCTATGTAAAAATAAAACCCGACTTTACTTGATTCCAAACAATGTGACAATGGATTTCAATATGTTTGCTCCTTTCATGGAAGACTGGATTGACTGTTATGTAAATAGTTGCTTGGTTATAACAATAAAAGCAATAGGATTCTATAATAATTTCAAAGTCTTGAAGAATGGAGATAAGCTATTATAGTTGAGAAATTGTAGATGTCATACTTCTATACGCTACTTCTGCTGAGGATCTTGAAGCAGTAACTTGTTTCATCGTCTTCCAAGATATAAGTGAAGATCTCAAGAAAATACAGTAGGTAGATAGTGATTTTCTAGGAGTGGGGCATGATGCCCAATCCACATCAGAATAAGCTTTTAATTGTGCATTACTTGTTGCTGAAATGAATAATCCTCTTGTTGTTGTTCTTCTGAGGTATCTAACATAATGCAAGGTTGCCTTAAAATGCTCATCGGTTAGTGAATCCATATATTGAATGTGTTGGCGAGTCGCATGGCTGATGCTAAATTGAGTTAAATTGATGTTGAGAAGCTTGCCAATGAGTATTTTATAGTTTTCAATATTGAGAATGGAAATGCTTGCATTAAACTTTAGTCCAGGAGGAAGAGGTGTAGAAACTTCTTTTGCTTAATATTGATTTATATAAAACTAAGATCCTTAATGTACTTTTGTTGAGAAAGAATAGTACCTTTTGGTGATTTAGCAATCTCTATACCCAAAATATACTTAGCATTGCCAGAGTTTTTTTATTGAAAATTTGGAGTTGGGACATATCTTAATATTATCAATTTCTTATTGAAAGCTTCCAGATATGAGAATGGCCTCTACGTAAATGAGAAGAGCATTAGTATGATCATTAACTCTCGAAATGAAAAGACAATTGTCATGGCAATATTATTTAAAGCCATAGTCTTCAAGGGCTTTGGTAAATTTCTCAGTCCATTGCCTTAATGCTTGTTTAATTTCATAAAGAGATTTAACAAGTTTAAAAACTTGTCAAGGAAGAGCTTTATGGCAACCAAAAGAGGGTATCATGTATAATTCCAAATCAATAGAGCCATGTAAAAAGGTATCATTGATCTCCATTTGCATTTGTGGCCACCGATTCTTTGCAGCAAGAGTAATTAAGAGCCTAATTGAAGTCACTTTGGCTATAAGTGAGAAGCTTTAAGTTTAATCCCCATTTGATGCAATTATTTTCTTCACTTTCCAAAGAGATGTAAGTTGCCATGTCTCGTTGTCATCTAATGCTTTAACTTCTGAATTTATGGCTTCTTGCCATGTTAGGTCTTCAACATATTTAAAATAGAAACTTGGCTCGTGTTCTTTAGCAATGTAAGTTATAAACGCACAATATGTTGGAGAAAAATTAACTATTTGATTTGATTTTTTTTTTTGGTTTTTGAGAAATGACATAATCATTAAGCTGTGATGGTACTATGAGATAGGGATTTATTTTGGATTGTTTCATTTTGAGTTTCGGGAACAATTTCATTATTATGCAAAGTGCCGTGCATATTACTAACAATTTATTGACTAATTTCAATAATAGTGACAAAAACTACACTCTTAGAAACTTCTTCTAAAGGTTGTGTGTCTGCAAATGACTTCAAAGAACCTCACATCACTATTGATTACTATGTAGAGAAAACGAGAAGACTGATATGATTGAATGATAATCAATTGCATTTTCTGAAGAGTGATTACACGTATATAAATAATGAAAAACATAAAAGAAGATAACTATACTAAGTTTTAGATATACATAAGAAAGCCGTAACTAATTACAAGACTAATTGTTATCAGCATATAACCAACTTATCTCCTAGGTACGATTACCCTTAGCAGCACAATCTTGATCAGAATCCATTACCGTAGCAAAATCATTATCAGAATCCATGACCATCCTTATCATACTATTTCTTTTTTTTCGAAGTCAAAAAGTTTATATGTCTTTTGTTCTGGGGTATATCCTATCATTACGTACTTCAGTGCTCTACTGTCACATTTCTTTCTATTTGGATGAGTGTTGTTGAAAAAACACAAACAAATAAATAAACAACCTTAGACTACTTTAAAGTGGATCAATTTTAAACACTTGGTTTCGGGAATCTCCCAATTTAAAACTATGGAAGGACTATTACTGATCAATAGTGTAGTTGTAAGAATACATTCCCACAAAAATTTCTTTGATAAGGATGCATGATTTTTATGTTTTCTTTTTTTGATATGTAAATGTTTATGTTTTCTCCCCACTATCCATTTTGCTGAGGGATATATGGTGTAGTTTCTCATGTTCAGTTCCCCTTTTTTTCGAAATACTATAAGATTTTGATTAATGAATTATGTCCTATTATCACTTATCATCTTCTTGATACAAACCTTTAATTGAATTTTTGCAAAAGCATAAAATTTAACTATGATTGTAGTAAATAAGTCCATGTTCATCTAGAGAAATCATCTATAATGATGATGGAATAT
>CANXYA013073858.1:0-12282 GCA_948193465.1 Acalypha hispida
AGGTTAACAATGAACACGGGGAGGTGGTGAAACCATTTACTTAGGAGTAACGCAGGTCTCTGATTGATTTGAATGATGATAATGATGATGAATGGAAGAAAAGCCTGGAAAGCAGGATGGCTAAACTGCAAGAAGTAGTGGTTGATAAGGGTTTTGACTCCAAACTCAGTTATGATAACTTTCTCATCTAAGGGGACTTTCAACTCCCGGCGGATTTCAAAATGAAAAAAATGAACTATGATGGTACAGGGAATCCTATTATTCATGATCAGCACTTTCTTTCTTTAATGGCACTTCAATGTTTGCCCGAGGCTATTGTGGCTAGTTTATTTGTTTATACTCTTAACAAATCGGTCATTGAATGGTATCATGAGCTGCCCCAAAGTGTTAAGAAGGATTGGGATGTTCTTGTTCAAGCATTTATTAAGAGGTATAATTTTGTTACTAAGTTTGAAGTTAAACTGGCTGATCTAAAACTTCTAAAACATAAACCAAATGATCTTTTGTTGATTATTACTTGAGGTGGTAGAACAAGGCTAACCTGGTGAAACAATAGCCTTCGGATGAGGATATGATTAATAAGCTGGTTGTTGGTGCTTTACCTCCATTTGTTGAAGCAATGAAATATGCTACATTCACAATTTATCAAAATGTTTGTGATATGGCCACTAAAATTGAGCAATATGAACAGAGTAAGAAAACTATTTTGTTGTTCGTACAGGAGGAATACAGGGTACACTGCTCCGAGTGCTGGTTCTTGATCGAATCTCGTTGGTCAGTCTAAGAATGTCTCCAATGTCTTTGCTGTTAATACTCCACGAAAGTATTCTGATTTGGGCATGCCTCTGTCCAAGGTTTTCTCTAAGATGAAATGAGAAGGTTTGCTAGCTCCTATTAAAGAACCATTGAAACTTTCACCTGGCATTGATCTGTCATCTTTTTTTACTTTTCACCAGTCTTTTACTTATCATACTGATAATTGTCTCACTTTGAAGAATAAAGTTCAGGATTTAATTTATAATGGCACTATCAAGAATCTGGAAGAAGGTAGGCCCAATGTTGGGAAGAATACATTATCAAACTATCAAAATGTTCCTCCACCGGCTAATGTTAATGTTAGAGCTTTCTTTGGCCTTAATAAAAGGCAATATAGAGGATCCTGATATGGTAAGGGTGATAGTTGATTTATGGAAGTTGCCTTCTGATGATGAAGACTAGGGTGTTGTGAGTCGAGTAAATAAGTTGAATCCTTAGCCTAGGGATGAACTTGAGGAATTAGATATTAAGAAAGCTTTGAAAAGAAGCATGGAGCATGTAGAAAATATTGTGCAATCTATCACTAGATTTGGGAAAGTGTATGGAATGCTGATAAAAATAAGAATGATAAGAGTGAAAATATAGACAATAGTGCAAAAGAAACAGAGGGAGTTCGGGAAGAAGATACAGTAATTAAGCAATTGAAGAGAAATGGTGTTAATATCAGTTTATGGGATTTATTGATGACTTCCAAATCCCATAGGCAGGTTGTTCTAGAGGCATTAACTAGCATTGTTGTGTTAGCAGTTACTACTCCTGAAGAGGCTATGAGTATTATACAAAAGGGTCCTAAGATGATTACCTTTTCTGATGAAGATTTACCTCTTACAGGCAGAAATCATAACAAGGCTCTGTACATTGAAGCTACTGTGGCAGTTGCCAAACTTACTAGAGTTATGGTGGATGATGGTTCTGCACTTAATGTATGTCCTTACAAGATGTTGCATGTACTACACATGACTGAGAAGGATTGAAGTGTCTCTAGTCAAATGATTAAGGCTTATATGATTCTGTGAGGCCTGTAATTGGGACTCTTGAAGCTACTGTTACTGCTGGTGTCATTGAGTCTACTGTTGAGTTTATGGTCATAAAAATTCTGGTCACTTTCTTTATTCTACTTGCAAGACCTTAGTATCATGCTCTGGGTGGTGTTCCTTCTACTCTACATCAAATGGTGAAATTCCCTTGGAACAGAGATATTGTAGTTGTCCCTGCTTGTGCGAAAGGTTTTGTTGCCCTGGTGATTTCTGTTGACTGTCCCCCTTTAACTGGTTTTCATCTTGCTCATGCTGTTAATGTCATTTATGAAAATGAAATGGATCCTTATGCTATTCATATCTTGAAAAATATGGAGTTCTTCCCTGGTCTCGGTCTCGAAAAAGGTCATCAAGGGATAACTGAATTCCTCAGTTTAAAGGTGAGACTACTAAGACTGGTTTTGGTTTTGAAGCTAGAAAGAGTAAGGAAAGAGATCCTAAGGTGAAGATTAAGTTTTTGCTTGCTGGAACTATTATGCTGGAGAAAATTAAGCTTTTGAGGTCAACGGTGAGAAGATCCTTGGCTTTGAGATATTTGCTGATGTTTATGATTTCCTGACTGGAAAGGTTGCTGAAACACTTGATGCTTGTAAACCCTTATCTATAACCACCATGCCTACAGAAACTGCTGCTAAGCTATAAGGATCCAAAATTGAAGCTGCCAAAGAAGAGATTGTTGCTGCTACTACCAAAACACCTGAGGAACTTGCTACTTTTATTTTTTATAATGTTGTTTTTATTGATGCTTATCTTGTGTTTGATCTTGCATTTACCTCTGTCATGGAGAAAGATGATGTTTTTATTTCTAAAGTCAATGCAATGAACTCTAACTTTGCTTACTTGTTTGATGTTGATCACAATGACATTATGCACCCATTGGATCACCTCATAAATCCATTTTTCATTCATTCTATTGACACTTTTGAAATTAACTTGGATACAAATGGTGAAGAACGTCTCGTTCTCTTATCTCAAAATATCACATCTGGTGAAAAAGAGAGATTCAGAAATTTATTGATAAAACATAAAGAAGCCTTCATCTTTTCTTATGAAGACATGCCAAGCATAGACAGAGATATTGTTGAACACAAAATCCCTACTTACGAAGGCATGAAGCCAGTTAAACAGAAGCTCAGAAGACTTAGACTAGAATGGGCTGAAATGGTTAGAGAAGAAGTGGTTAAGCAATTGAAGGTGAAATTTATAGAATTGGATAAGTATCCAAAATGGCTAGCCAACATAGTTCCTATTCTCAAGAAAGATGGAAGAATTCGGGTTTGTATAGACTATAGGGATTTGAACAAAGCATGTCCAAAAGATGATTTTTCACTTCCTCATGTTGATGTTCTAGTAGATAGTGCAGCCAGTTGTGCTATATATTCCTTCATGGATGGATTCTCATGGATATCACTGACAAGCTCAAGACTAATTTTACTACACCCTGGGGTACTTACTGCTGTTAAAGAATGCCAGTGCAACTTACTAGAGAATGGCTACTGCTATACTACATGACATGACCGATAAAGAAGTAGAAGTTTATGTTGATGATATGATGGTGAAATCGAACACTCATGAAGGTATTTTTGATTCTTTAGACAAGTTATTAATCCGAATCAGGAGGTACAATATGCGCTTGAATCCAAAGAAGTGTGTATTTGGTGTGACTTCAGGAAAGTTGTTGGGTCATATAGTTAGTCAGAGATGTATAATGATAGATCTAGACAAGATAAAAGCCATTTAAGCAATGCTCGCTCCATCAACTAAGAAAGAAATTAGGGGGTTCTTGGGTAGATTGCAATATATTAACAGGTTCATAGATAAGCTCACTTCAGTATGTGAACCGATATTTAAACTATTGAAGAAAGATCAGCCAGTGGTGTGGAATGAGCAATGTCAGATAGCCTTTGAGAAGATTAAGGAGTATTTAATTCATCCTCTTGTGCTTTAATCGCCTAGGCCTGAAAAGCCTCTGATTTTGTACTTTACAATTGAGGAGGCCTCTGTGGGAGAAATGGTTGCTTAAGAAGGAAAGGACAAAGTAGAAAGAGTTGTGTACTACTTGAGTAAGAAGTTCTTATCTCATTAAGTTAAATATGAGCAAGTCCAGAAGTTGTGTGCTGTTGTAGTATGGACTACCAAGAAGTTGAGGCATTATTATCAGTCATATTAAGTGTTAGCAATCTCCAAAGAAGATCCTATGAAGTATTTGTATGAGTCCCCTTCACTAGGAGGAAAGTTTTCCCGTTGGTTGATATTATTGCCTAAATTTGATATTCAGTTTGTCACTAAGAAGGTAGTCAAAGGTAGAGTTGTAGCTGAATTCTTGGCTCAATAACCCAATGATGATGATCAAGAATGGAGTTTAGAGTTTCCTGATGAACATTTGAGGTCAATCGTTTTGCAAGATTGGAGAATGTACTTTGATGACGCTGCTAATAAAGGTGGGGATGGCATTAGAGTCATTATAGTCACCTCAGAAGGAGAAGTTATCCTTTTGGCAAAGAAGTTAGAATTCTCTGCCACTAACAACATGGCAGAATATGAGGCTTGTATTTTTGGTTTAGAATCCTCCATGATGATGGGTATCCAAGAAATTGAAGTAGTCGGGGATTCAATGTCAGTAATCAATCAGTCCTCTGAAAAATGGGAGGTCAAGGATGAAAACATGAAGTTGTATGCAGAATACCTAAAAGAGGTTGTGAGAGTTCGAAATGTCACTTCATTCATGTTGAAAGAGTAAACAATAAAATTGCCGATGCCCTTACAAGTTTAGCTGCTGCTTGGGAGGGTCCTGTACGATCTAAATTAAAACCTTTGGTGTTGCAATACTCAGAAGATCCTTTTCATGAGAAAAAATAAGAGCCTGCCATGATAGCTACTATAGAAGAGAAGCCCTGGTTTTATGATATTCAAAAGTATCTTCGAGATTGGGAATATCCAAAAGAGGCCACATCTTCTGACATGGCGATTATTAGGAAATTAGTTGCACAATTCAGATTGTTTGATGGGATGTTGTATACTTCTGATAGAAGACTCCTCAAAAGTGTAGATAAAGTTAAAGTTGAACAGTTAATGGAAGAAGTTCATTCAGGATAATGTGGAGCTTATATGAATGGTCTGTCTTTAGTTAAAAAGATCATCAAAATGGGATGTTATTGGTTAACTATGGAAGCAGAGTGTATCATGTTTGTGAGGAAATGTCATAAATGTCAGATCCATGGTGATCTAAGCCATATGCCACCAACAGAGTTGCAAAACAACATCAGTTTGGCCTTTCAGTAAATGGGGTATTAACATCATTGGAGGGATTCATCCGATAGCTTCTAATGGGCATCGGTATATTCTAGTTGCAATTGATTATTTCACTAAATGGGTAGAAGCTAAGTCATATGCTAATCTGGATTCTGAAAAAGTAGCCAAATTCATGGAAGAATATCTAGAGTTGAGACATGGTCTGCCACACACCATTGTTTCTGATAATGGAGTTCAATTTCAAGGCAAGGCAAAGGAATATCTGGCTAAGAAAAGGATACAGTATCATAAGTCTACCAGCTAATGAAGCAGTTGAAGCGACTAACAAAATACTGAAAACGATTATGTCTAAAATTGTTGAGACAAATCGAGATTAGTCTAAAAAGCTGAAGTATGCAGTCCATGCTTATAGAACTACTTACAAAAGTGCTACAAGATCTACTCCTTACAACTTAGTGTTTGGAGCTGAGGTGGTTACTCCCATAGAATTGGAGAAAAAGTCTCTTCGGGTGGTACTGGAAACTAAGCTTATTGAAGAAGATTGGATGAAAACTAGATATGAACAATTGGCATTAATTAATGAAAAAAATGGAAAGCACTCTACCATTTGCAGCTTTATCAGAAAAGAATGGCTAAAGCTTACAACAAGCGAGTCAGAGTCAAGACATTCAAAGTAGGAGATTTGGTTCTAAAACAAATTCGGCCTGTTATCTCTGATCCATGAGAAAATTTCAAATCTAATTAGGAAGGTCCATATGTGGTAACATAAGTATTCTCAAAAGGAGCTGTTAAGTTGTCAAACATGGATGGTAATGGATTCACAGAACCAACTAACATGGAACGTCTAAAGTAGTATCACATATAGGGAAGGAAAAAAAAGTAAATAATAAAAGAAGCTCGCTAAGCTGAAAACTCGAAATGGCGGCTTAGGCAAAAATTAGAGCATAAATAAATAAAAGGAGAGATTGAGAAGTTAGCTAGAAAATCTCCTTGAGACTAGCTAACACCAGATGTGATATAAAGCAAAATGTGTATATCTAATTGATTTTAATATGTCAATTCAATGAAAATAGTCTTATTTATAAAAATAATCAATGAAATGCATAAAGTTGTTATGTTAGTTCATTCAAGCATAAGTATTAGTCATTTAGTCATTCGTATACTATCTAAATAAAAGCATAATAGAGGTAAAACAGGTGCATCACTCCTAGTTGAACTACTGATGGTACATCTCTCGGGTCAGCTCCAGCTTTTGATTCTCATTAGTCATCTTGCTCATCCTCGTAACCCAATTCTTGAAGAAAATGCTAGTATAGGTGTCAACAGGACCATCAATAATATGAATCTCCACTTTGTGAGGCCAAGCAATAGTAATGCGAGCCAAAAATACCTCTGAAAACTCTCCTCAAGTAAAATCAGGTGGAATAAGCTACTTTTGATAAAACTGTCTTTGAAGCCTGCCAGGAAAGTAAAATGTGCCTTCTCTAAGTCCAGAAAGTGGCACACGGTTAGCATGAAGTTTTGTAGTAACATATGGTATCTTCCACCAAGCACAGGTCCAGTTAATGTCAATCTAGCATATCTTCCCAGCCATTCTCTCCAATCAACTTATGTTGGTTTGTTCTTCTACCTTTCAGCTTGAGCTCGCTTAGTATGTTGGGTAGCATCGTAAACTCCAAGCTCTAGGGCTACCAATAATCTGAATTTCTCCATTAGCCAGATCTATGAAATTGCAAGTATTTTAAGGCACGTGGCATTCAATTTTAAATAAATTAGAGAGTTACCTATAGAAGTAGGGGGCTTCTTGAAAAATGAGAAATTATCCTTAAGCGGAACTTGTCAAGCCCAGTGATGGTTTCAGCAACAAATACTGGGAAAGAAGTAGCTTTGTTTTCCAACTGCTCTATAATAGTAAATGCTCTAATATCACCATTTCCATCAGAAGTACCAAGAGGTATTGGAATAGCAAGCAAAAGACTAGCATTCTCAGCTAATGGAGAACTTTTTAAAGTTTCATTCTCATGACTCTCAAGAAGTTGCCTAGAGGAATTCTTTCTCGTCTCAACAAGGCAGCACATTCTCCTAAAGGAAGTCCTAGTAATGGAACCATGAAATCAGGCCTAGAAAGTTCAAGTCTTACCATAGCCAGGTTGTCATTAGAATTAGGAGCAATATCCATAATAGCCGAGAATTATTCATACAAAGAACATAATTCAAAGGTCCCAAAATGGAAAACATGATTGTCGGTGTCCCAGTATTCAGTTGCAGCACGTAGAAAAGCAAGATTCAAATCTGTTAGTAGCAAGCATCTCACACTCAAAACCTTGTACTTTCTTAGTCTAGCCCAATCACCACATTTTAGAGGGTATGTAATTTTCCTCAGTTGAACATGAAAGGTTTGAGACATGTTGAATGCAATAATTAATAAAACAAACGGCGAAAAAATCAAAGAAATAACTAGAAGGCCGCACTTGTGCGTAAAAGGAAACTCGCATATATTTTCTTTACATGCAGGGCCACGCGGCCGTACACCATGCAGCCTATAGGGCCGCGCGGCCCTCTAGCTTTGGGTGGCATAATTTTGTTCTTTTTCTCATATTTTTGTATGAAAGTTTCTTGCAAATTTGGTTTGGCCAGTTTAATGATGGAAAATGGCATTCATGCTTCGTTTTTAATAAGTAGTCATAATAAAAATATCCATTATTTACAAATCATTCATCCACAAATTCATAAAATAAACACGAAGTTCACAAGATTCAAAAGCTAAGTTCATCCACTATCACAAACAAAGCCTAAATTCTAAGGGTTGCTCTCATCATCTTCTCCACTGGCCTAGAAACTAGTGTCGATTCTTGCACGGGTCATGCGTCTACTCAGAGTCTCTATGGTTTGAGCTATCTTATCTCTCTCACTTATAGCTTGGTTCCCTAAAGCTTCGAAGTCTTAGGTCTTTTGATGAGTGCCTCCCATCTCCTCCTATAAATATGTTGAAGAATCAAGTTTTTAACTAATCAATCATGCGTACAGCCACATTTGTATATATATGTTATTGTTGATGTAATAGGAAAATTACCTCACGATGAGCATGCATCCTATCTCCATACGAAAAGAATAAGCATATCTGTCTTCTATCCCAGCCAAGTCTCGTGATACCTACATAATTGGGTTCATCAAGTTGCAAATTTTCTACAAGGATCTGATTAAAACTATTAAGATTCAAGAGAATTTTACATGAGTAGTCTTAGGAGGATAAAAGACAGTCTGATAACTATGCTCTACAGGAATAGGCTGATGATGGGTATATCCTCTCTCATTAATAAAAGAATAAGATGGATAGTAGGGTGTAAATGTACCAGGTACCATCTGTACAGGCGTATAAGGCATCTGAGGCATAGGAACTAATGATGGACCAGCTTTAGTAAACATTCCAATCGGACGGATGTTAGTCTGAGGAATCACAGGCACATCTCTAGCTTTACACTGAGATTTTGCACTGCTCAAGGACTCTCCAATATGCATCTAAGAAGAAATTGACTCAGTTAAAAGTAAAGGAAAGTTGTCATAATATGTTAAGTTCAAAATATACTTATATTGGTAACAATTGGATCAATGACTCCTATTAGCTGAGGGAGGAATTCAAAATAGTATCCAATGGAGTTTCTGTTAATGAATCTCCTAAAAGGCAAGCCACCCAAATAGCGAGAAAGTACATCATCTCTAAGAGAATCAGCCCATAACATCTCTCAGGGCGGGGAACGAGGGATGTAACGCTCAGAAGGTCCTCTCGTCCACTTGTAAACTCTCTCACCCAAAAAGAAAGAAAGGTGTTAGGGTCCCACAATTAAGATTCTTTGCTCAGATGTTCCTTTGGCGTCCTTCATAGCCTGAGTCCATTTTTCATCCCTCACACGCCAATGGTTTCGCTCAAGCTGCAAAAATTAATACAAATTACCATGTAAGTATTCCAACTCTTTTCAATTCCAAATTATTACTAACCAAAGCTTGGTTGTTTTTTGTTTACCTCATCAAAGATCGTGTTGTTTATATGCATTCTCTAAAGAATCAAGTCATGGACTACGGTACCATGATAAGCAATCTAGTCCTTCACTCTTGGGAATCCTGGAGTAGCATTGATCTTAGGTCTAGGTACTAATCGTATCTTATACACCCAAACCTGCATGGAAATAAGTTCAGAACAAAAAGATAAATACAGAAGAAAAAATAAAGGAAATGAGTAATATCAATTACCTTAAAAGTGTGGAGCATCCGCTAAAGTTTACCTTGTTCTAGCAAACCTTGTCAAAAGAAGTGAAAGAATGAGCGAAGATAGCTGAAGCCCAGTTATAATTGCTGCACTCATCCAAATTCCGAAGTGCAGGAACCAAAGTGAGGTGACAAGCTTACTTTCCCTCACGATAAGCACTGAGCCCATGAAGAAAAGAATGAAACACCTAGCATACCACTCAATCGGAATCCGAGTAGTCGCTGGCTTATTGACACAAAGTCGCTCAATCTCATTACAAGTAATAGCATGACCATGATATGAGACATTCGTGAACTTAAAAAACTCCTCAACAAGCTCATGACGAATCCTATCATTAGAAATCAAAGCAGCAGAAAAAGGAACAGGAGTACCGGTACATGGTATAGCAGTCACATCAACATGAGTAGGAACGGCCTCCCCGAATAAGAAATGAAATGTATGGGTTGTTTCTGACCATCTCTCAACTAATTCCTGAATAACTACTTTGTTCCTATTTCCGAAATCAGTGAGGAATTGAGAAATAATATCTCCAAAGATGGTGTTCTGAATTCATTCTTTTACTACCCTCGAAAGCTTTTAGTAAAAGGTAATGATTCCTTTTATACCTCCTTGAGATCTTAATTTCTCCAACCACTGCAAAAATCACAAAAGATGGCATTTAAAAACACAAAAAAGCCTCAAAAACTAGAAAAAAAATGCGAAATAGCGGCTCTAGAAGCTACAGGGCCACACCTATTTGCGGTTCCAGTCTAGGATCGCATCTCATTTGCGGTCCATGAGCCAGAACCGCGCAGTCCTTTGCTCCTCACCACCAAAAAATTCAAATTTTATCAAATTTCAATAATCAAAATCCAAATTCATGCGTTTTTAGCCTAATTTGAACAATATTCACACCAAAAATCAACCATAAACAACCTAAACCATCCATTTAACACATCAAAAACACCATAAATCTATCCCAATCAACCTAATTTTGGAATTAACTAGAAATTCAAAAAATAATTTAAAATGGAGCTAAATTCGAGTTTAAAAGCAAGAAGATTTACTATATGAGGAGTTATTGATGACACATGAGTCTCGAAAATAGCCAAAAGCGGGATTTCATCATCAATTGCAATCACCAACTTATTATTTAAATTTTTTATCTTGAGCAAATGCGGATGAATATCGGTATATGTGTTTCCATTATTGTGGATGTTAATGTCTACGTTTTCTTCTCGAGCCATTATTGAAGCAAAAAAAAATCAAATTTTGGGAGTGATTTTGATGGTGTAATGTGCAGCAATAATAAGAAAAATAAGAGGAATTTTTTGTTTTTGGAAAAATATTTGGTTATAGCAAATAATCAAGTATGGGCAAGCATATAATAGTCTACATGCACTCAAGCATCTTTTCTGCAATTCTCTTTATCTCTAACGGTCAACTTGTTAATTATTCCCTAGTGAATCTTTTCTCTCGGCATCTTTCAGGTAAGTTTTCTATAACTTATTTTATTTTTTAGAAAATTAATTTTCCTCAGTGAAGTCATATTTTCTTCTCTTCCCCAATGAAGCAACATTACAATTTTCTTTATCCCTAATAAATATCCAATATTTTCATGCATCAGTATGCTTTTTTACTTAAAAGTGAATACTTTTATGCACTAGTGTACATTTTCTTTTAAATCATAAATCTCTTATGCACCAGTATGCATTCTTTTTCTGAAGTCAAATTAAGTCAATCAAATAAATCAATCAAAAAGGACATATTACACTAATCTTGGTCAAAAGGCCATTTCTTTCATGTTTTTCCACAAGTATAAAATAAATCTCGGTTGCTCGACTAACTGATAGAGAAGCAACTATTCAGCTAAATCGTAGGGTGTGTCGGTGATTTTGATCTCAGGCATCTCGTAATTCGATTAACAATTACTCGATTAACTGACAAGGAGATGATTCCAACTAAATCAGATAGGTGGTATATCTGGTTAACAGTGTTATCTAACCATGAGTTTCGGGGAGATACCTTTCAGTAGCTAAGCTGAATTCTATCTAGTTAACATTGTTATCTGACTATGCGTTTTGGGGAGATACCTTCCAGCAGCGAAGCCAGATTCTATCTGGTTAACAGTGTTATCCAACCAAGAGCTTCGGGGACATACTTTTTATAACCTTTAAGCAGCAAAACCAGACGATGTCTGGTTAACAAAGTTATCCAATCATGAGTTTCGAGAGGATGCCTTTTTTAAATTCTCTAATAGAAGTCTATTTGATATCCCTAGGGAGATACAACAAGCAATTTAGAATTCAGGTATGCAAATTACTTTATCTTTTTACTTTGACCTTATACCATGCAATTATTATTTTCAAAACACATCGCATCTGTCCACATCTCATTATTTTCTTTTGCATCAAAATCTTTCTAAACTCTACATGACAAACGACAATGTGGGGGCTTATTGTTAGCACTCAATTTACACACTTTTTTATCGATCGATGATGATAGCCAATATTTTTCCCAAAGCTTGGATAAAGCCAGTTCGACTTTAATGAAAATATATTTTTAAATTTAATTTTATGGGGTTTTAATTAAATTGGATCTCAATTAACCAAAATCTATTATCTAGGGGGGTTTTGTAATTTTCTGTGGGCTAAAAAGATAATTTTTTAGTCAAAATTTTTTATCTTTCAACCTCCAGGACCGCACTTAAGGTGCGACCCTCCTCCAAGACCGCATGTTGGTGTGACCCTCGTACCAGGACCGCGTGGCCCTGGACAGTCTAGGGGTCCATTCAAGCCAGCTCTTCCCACCAACCTTTCTTCAGTTCATTTCTTCGAATTTTTAAGGTTTTTAACTTCCAAATTAATGTAAAAACGTAGTGGGAGAGGCAGTGGGAGAGTTAGTGAAGAGTTTTGAAGCTTTTATTCCATTAAA
>CANXYA013081393.1:0-11422 GCA_948193465.1 Acalypha hispida
AAAAACAATTGTTAGCGCCCCTTCCTGATCCGGAAGGATCAAGAGGTGAATACGGAACGAGATGTGAATCTCGTTAACTTGACTCTCGATCTATCTAAAACCGATCGTGCAATAGGTCGTTAGTGTCATTGAGAGGAGCTCCGAGGTAATATGCAATAACCGAATATGAAACTCTTGAATGAAATGTGGAGTCGCCACCCAGTTTACTAACCGGGAAAATGGTGCAATGGTCAGGGCCACCACACTTACTCGAGAGATTATGAACCCTAGACAACACTAAGAATAAGCCATAACTTATCGGGAGATTCCTACAATGAGGTGTAGTCTTAAAACAACCTAAAATAGCTTACATCTAGCAATCAAGGGATGTATTGACCAAAGGCCCAATTAAGAAAAAAGTAAAGTATGTCAATATACAAATAACTAAATAAATAAACATGAGAAGAAAGGGGAAAGAAAGAATAGGGGACATGCATATAAAATATGTGAGAAGGGAGAAAGCATATGAATCATATAAACATGTTAAAGAATAGTTAAGGGGCGAGAAGTAGGAATCATGTCTATAGAAATCAAATTAGGGAAGAAACATGGCAATAAGCATATAAACAATTAATAAAAATAAGAAAGGGGGGATTAAAAGAAGGGAGCATGCATATGGATCATACAAAGGGAAACCGCAGGCCTAATGAAGGTTCTAGTGGGCTTTTAGGCTTCTCAGGCCCAAAATTTAATAAACTAACTATTACAAATTTTAAATAATAATACAAACCAAATCAAATTTTAAAAAAAATAAAATGCAAGAAATATAAACCTATACTAATTTACATTTACATAAGGCATTCAAATTTACAAAGTCTTCAATCTCCATCTTGGGCCTCCTTAGAATGGGCTTAAACTTTAAGAATAATAAAGTAGCAAATATATACAAACATAATAATAAAGAACACTTAACAATAAACATGAATTAATAATACCAAAAATCACCCTAATTAACCAAAAATGCCAAAACGATTAACCCTTAATTTTTGAATTATAAATACTTTTAATTAACACATTTTTAACATAAACATGTTTAATAAAATAACAGAAACTCCATAAAATGTATTTTGGAAAAACAATTTCACATAAAGGCTCAAAACATCACCTGGAACACAAAAAAGATGGAACGGATCCGAAGCTGAAGAAAAGAGATCCGGCCGGATCTAGTCTGATCCGTACAGACTAGCCGGATCCGGATGGAGCTCCCACGGAATCCGTTCAACCTAAAAATGTCTAGAATCAAAACAGAACTCAAACAAAATGCAAATATGCAAAATAAAGAAATTAAAGCTACTGTGACAGTGTGAACCCTCAGACCTCAATGTGTTTGAGGAGGGGTTTTGAGTTGAGAATAACTACCTCTAGATCAATTTTTTTAGACCAGATTTTTGTATAATTTTGTGGTTGGTGTGTAGGATTAGATGTTAGAAGAAAGAAACATGAAATTTAAAGTGTTTATGAGTGAGTTTTGATAGTATAAAATAGGGTGGTTAGGCTAGTTTGTGTTCTTGGTGTTCATAGTTTACTATTTTTTGAAGGTTTTAATCTTGGATTCTTGGTGTTTTTGAAGTGTTTTAGTGTTTGTACAGAGAGGTCAGATGTAGGAGAATGGATTAGGTTCAAGAAAGAAAGTTGTTGTTGGCAAAAAAATGGTCTGGTTTGGTTGTCTAAAGAGGCTGGTCGAGCATGGGAGACATGTTCTCGTCACTTTTGCAATTCATGGTGTGCTGGAGGGATAAATAAAAATTGGGATCCGGTCTCACGGGATCCGTATGGATCTCAAGTTTGGTAATTCTGATCGGTGCCAATTTCAATAAGATCGAAGGCTAAAAACGATAAAAAAAGTGTAAAGTTTAGGGGGAAAGGGAAGGAAAATGAGGTCCGATTTCTAACAACTGATCTTAGATAGTATGAATCTTCACTCGATAATGAAGAATAAATATGGTTTTCACCATCGGATTCTTCGCTCGTTCAAACCTAAGGGTGCAGAATTAGGGGTTAATACCTGGTAGTAAGTTTACTCACGGGGAGACTCACAAGCAACTCTGCCTGCGAGTCTTCTTGTAAGAAAGGCTGCCATCACGATTTTAAAACAAAAAAAAATCCCATTTATCACATGATTCACCAACCATACATAAACTAATTCCCATCTTTCAATTTTCATCCTCTCTCTCTCTAAAAACTCTAACCTTCTCTTTACCTCTCCAACACCAAAAACACTTCAAAACATTCACTTAAGGATAAAATTATCTTCTCTTATCTAGAGAGTTTCATCTCCAATGGTCAATTTAGGGAGAAAAGGTCGATTTTTAAGTTTCAATCGAATTATTTCATGGAGTAATTCTTGGGTTTGAGGATGAATTCTTTGGGAAACAAAAGAATTTTGAGCCACAAGAAGATGGACATCTACCATATTTATCATCCATTGTTTGTGATTTTCTACTTTTTATTTATTTTTAATTATTGCAATTAATAGTTAATTTGTAGTTAGTAAATGTGTAAGGTTGACACTTATGGATATTTGGCTTGCCTTTTTGGGTTAATAATGCTATATATGAATTGAGTATTTAATTGCATGATTGTGTTCGATGAATGGTTTGGTTGCCAAATGCTTTGGTAATTGCATGTTTACGTTTTTTATCAACGCGTTTGCATGTTTGGTGGGAATAGTAATATACAGGAGTTGAGATATTATTGGGCCATCATTTAGGCAATTTGTTTTCAGTATTTTAGCAAGGAATTGCATTTTGCTCATTCGGATGGTTATGAGGGATTGTATGTGCTTAAGCGTATCGTTATATGAGCGTTGGTGTGTCATGCATCAACCCATCCATATGATACGGATGTTCATCTAGGAATAGAGTTCATTCATTTAGTCACCATCGACCCACCCATTTTTCATCTCGATGTTACATTTATTTAATCGTTCGATATTCCTCGTATTTGTTCATTGTCTTTGCTTCCCGGTTGCGATTTTCGGACTATTTTAAGGTTGTTGTAGAGGAGTTTTTCTTTTCTTTACTTTTATTCGTTTTATTTAGTTTAAATTGTTTGGATCAAATATCCCCTATTTTACTTGTTTCCTTACTATTACTAAACAATACACTATCATTAGAACGCTAACGTCCCCATGTTCGACCTCGAGTTGTCCACTTTTATTTTTAAAATTGTGCAATTCGTGATATTCACTCCTTCTTCTATTTTCCTTATTTTCTTATTAGTTTGCGTGACCCATATATTCACACCAACGTTTTGGTACCGTTTTTGGGGACTTTAGTATAGTTCTAAGGATAGGTTACGGTATTTGTTAGCCCCTAATTCTGCACCCCACAACTAGGTGTGAACGAGAAAAAAACTCGGTGATAAAAACTACATTCATACATCATTATCGAGATGAGATTCATACTATTTGAGATCATTCGTTGGAGATCGGACCTGATTTTCTCTCTCTTTCTTCCCACATTTTACACCTTTCAAACTATTTTCAGCACCTGATTTCGTCAAAATTCACATGGATCATCAGGATAGGAAGAATCAAGATCCAAACATATCGAATGACATTCGTACGGATCCCATAGGATCCAGATGGAGCCCAATTTGTCCTTAAGCTCCCCCGGCAGACAAAGCATGCCTGATGACAATGGCATGTTCCCATGCCCGACCATACCTGTTTAAAAAGCCAAAACACCTCATTTTTTAACGACAACACTCTCTTTCTTGAACCTAATTCTCTCTACTACAATCCTACCTCAAAAACAAACACTAAACAACCTCTAAAACACCCAATAACAAAGATCAAAACTTACCCAAAGTGGTAAGCTAAGAACACTCAAAGTCCAAAATTAGCCTAACATACCTACTTCTCATCAATAAAACACCTTCATTTTAACCTCAAACCTTCTGTTTCTTTCTTCTAACCCCAAAACCGACACACCAACTACAAAATCAATCAAAAATCTGGTAAAAAACAACTGATTTAGAGGTAGTTCTTCTCAACTCAAAACCCATCCTCAAACAAATTGAGGTATGAGGGTTCATGCTGTCACAATAGCATTATGTCATTTATTTTTGAACTTTCACGTTCCATTTAAGATGTATTTTATTTCTGAAAATTTGTCGAACAAACATATCTCATTTGCTGGAAATAAGATCTGTTTGTCCTTATTTGTGTTCTTGGAGATTTTTGTGATTTTTCTGTAAAATTTGTTTTCAAAAATATATTTTTCTGGAGTTTCTGTTATTTTTATTAAACATGTTTATGTTTAAAATGGGAAACTTTGTTGTTTCAAGTGGTTAATCATTTTGGCATTCTTGGTTAATTAGGGTGATTTTTGTGTTATTAATTCATGTTTATTTTTAAGTGTGTTTTATTATTATGTTTGTATATATTTACTACTTTATTATTCTTAAAGCCCAAGCCCATTCCAAGGAGGCCCAAGATGGAGATTGAAAACTTCGTAAATTTGGATGGCTTATGTAAACATAGATTAGTATAGGTTTTATTTTCTTGCATTTTATGTATTTTGGGTTGTATTATTATTTATTTAAAATTTGTAATAGGCTAGACTATTTAACTTTTGGGCCTAAAAGCCCAAAAGCATGCTAGACCCTATCTAGGCCAGTGGGTCCAACGCCCAAAACCCATTTCCCCTTTCTATGATCTATATGCATGCTTCCCTCTTCTAATTTTCCCTTTATTTATTTTATTAATTGTTTTATATGCTTACTGCCATGTTTTCTCCCTAATTTGATTTCTAAATACATAATACCCATTTCTCACCTCTTAACCATTCTTTCAACATGTTTACATGATTTGCATGCTTTCCCCTTCTCACATGTTCTATATGCATGTTCCCCATTATTTCTTTCCCCTTTCTTTACATGTTGTTTATTCATTTATTTGTATTTTCATGCTTTACTGCTTTCCTCTATTTGGGTCTTTTGGTCAATACGTGCCTTGATTACTAGATGTATGCTACTTTAGGTTGTTTTAAGGCACACCTCATTATAGAAATCTCCCGACAAGTTATGGCTTATTCTCAATGTTGTCTAGGGTCCAGAATCTCTCGAGTAGGTATGGTGGCATCCTCTAGGGCTTGACCATTGCACCATTTGCCCGGTTAGTAAACCGGGTGGCGACTCCATATTTCATTCGAGAGTTCTTTATTCGGTTATTGCATATTGCCTCGGAGCTCTTCTCGATGACACCAACGGCCTATTGCAAGGTCGGTTTTAGATAGGTCCAGAGTCGAGTTAACGGGATTCACATCTCGTTTCATATTCACTTCTTGATCCATCCAGATCAGGACGGGCTGCTAACAGTAGTGTTTAGTGGTAGTTGTAAATAGTTTAATTTTTTGTGTCTTTTTCCGAAGATCACAAGTTAGTACGACTTTGTTCCTTTTACCTCGCTACTAATCTTTTCTTTTTCCAAGCTCTTACATAGGAAACTATCTTTAGAGTTGATAATGGCTCGAAGAAATTTTACCTTTTATTGTGCCATGAGAGATGAGATGTCTATTGAAGAAGAAATAATCGATAAGCTTGAGGCCAAATTAGACGTTATAACAAAGACCCTTGAGAGACCCGCTCTCAAGGAAGTTAATCATATGAATTTGACTCCCAAGTTTTCTGAATATTGTGGAGGCAATCATGCCTACATGGAGTGTACTTACAATGATAATGAAGGTGTATACTCAAAGTAAGGCTACCCCGATGATGGATCCTATCACCAAGCCGATGCATACGTTTTGAAATAAGAGCAACAACAACAATCCGGGTGCCAATTTTCTCAACCACCCACTACTATGACTCCATAATAAATAATGGAACTTCAAGAAGTTATTCTTTGCTAACTAAATCCTAAGCAAGCGCCTGACCCACCACCTCTAGCACCTCCTACATCAAAGTTAGAGACACTCTGAACAATTCATGGAAGATCAACGTGCCACCAATCAAAACAATGAATTGAAGTTTAGGGAGTTGGATGACAAGTTTGGCCAAGTTATGATGCACATGAGCTCAATTGATCGAATCGACTTCAAGAGAAAGAGGCAAGTTACCTTCTCACCCAAAAAGCCCCCTTCGAGAATCATGTTATGCTATCGAGGGATGTGGTCCACATAGAGGACAAAGAAAGCCCAAAGAAGGAGGATCCACAATCAGATGAGAACATGAAAGCTAAGGATGCCACCCCATTCACTCCCGACATGCCTCCATCATTGAAAAAGATTGAGATACAAAGTGAATCAAGTGGCATGACGAAGATTGTGTTATTACCCCAAGTGTGGGGGAATAAAATATGACTAAGGGAGTAGAGATTGACATAAGTGAGGTGGTTGGGAGGCGTATGAGGAAGAGAAAAAGAAGGCAAAAAGTGAGTGAGTCGAGCACAAAGCCACCTAAGAAGAAGAAAGAAAGTGAATTCAAGGAAAAGGTGATTGGTTTTGTTAAGTGTGTTTATCTGCCAAGGTCTTACTTTTCAAGAGATGAAGCTTCAAGGATATTTGAGAAGGCCTTGGGAACTTTCACTATCATTCACCACCCTCCATGAGCTAATTGTATAGAGTTAACAAGGTCAAGCTAAGGACATGAAATTAGCATCCTTTTTGGTTTTTGTGAACAAACTAGTATAGGTTAGGATAGTTGTAAATAAATGTGTTTGGTTTTTGTGCTAACCTTTTATGTAGTTGAACCTGATGAAGATGAAGACATGCTTGGAGTCATGTTTAGAGCCCAAGTTTAGGGGAATCCCATAAGAGGAGTATCTCTAACCTTACCTTTTTATTGCTTTTCTTTGTTTGTTCATTTCCCACATTGAGGACAATGTAATGTTATAAGTGTGGGGGAGGGGTTACTTTTCGGTAACCATTTTTGTGTTGTTTGTTGATGTGGTTGATGGAATAATGTTGAAAAATGATGAAGATTTGAAATTTTTTGAAAACTTTTGGCTTTAAATTGTTGAATTAAGCTTAGTGCATATGTTAGTATGTGGTGATTGTGTGTGGTAATTTCTTGAATACGTGCCTTTGTGTTATGTGCTAATTAGGTTCTTGGAATAGGAGAATTGACATGTTGTGTTTTATGTAAATGTTTAGGATGCTTGAACTAGTGGGACCTTTGACCATATGCAAAGTTTTGGGTTTGAGGTCATTAGATCATAGTTAGTTAACTATAAGGCGATAATTTGTAATATGTGAATATTTTCCATAACTCTTGAAGTGAGAAACAAGTTGTGTGTTGTCTTCACAAAAGGTGTAGAAATGTTTTGATTGAAAAATTGTTACCTTTTTGTGAGAATGAAACCCTTAGGTGAATATGGAGAGCAATTTTGCATTTAGAACCTTAAGGCAAAGGTGTAAACTTAAAGTATTAGTCATAACTCATTTAAACAATTGGACCATCTAATTGAAAGAAAGTAAGGAGCATTAGAGTTGGTTAGGAATAAGTGGTGCGTCAAGCCACATTAGAATGCAAAAAGAAAAAGAAAAGCGAAAAAGCTAAAAAGCCGTGAGACGACATAGGAAATAAATGGCACAAGTCACATAGAAAACCCATGAAAATCAAATAAAAAGAAAAGAAAAAAGCAAATTGGCAATTGAATCCACATTAGATAACCCTGAGCTAAAAGCGCCCATAGGATGCTTCCTGCAATCCAAAGCGAAATTGTCTCCTAAAATCTTAAAAGTGTGGCTAGAAAACATGAATACACTGTTAATATAAGGTTCCACTTGCAAAGTTACTCATAGTGCGGACTTCACTTCATTAGTTAGGTTATTACCTAAGTTACCTTTCTATGTTCCCTTGACCCCGACTCATTGTCTAAACATATTATAGGGTCACTCTCGTTTTTACATCCTAAACTATTATGAAATTCACCTTATGTCTCTTCTTCTTGAAAACCAAAATATGCATTATGGTACATGCACATTTACTTCCACTTTCCCCCTTATCTTTTTTGTTTCCTTACTCGGGGACGAGCAAGGTCTAAGTGTAGTGGATTCATGCTAATTCCCCACTTATTTGCTAGATATTGTCCTTAAATTGACCTCATTTACAAACATTTAATATATATGTCATATATTCATTACACATTGCATTTCTAGGTAATTAATGATTTTTTTAGTTTTTTTGGCTAAAATAGAGTGCCTTGGGATGCGTGCCCATGATTTGGTGTCGCCTTGGGATGTATGGACTCAAGGATGAGAGCTTGAAAATGGCAAATTGAACTTCTAGAAGTTCTCATGACCAAGCTCATGGTCATGAGTGCCCACAAGCAAAAAAGCAACCTCTAGATGGTTAAAGAAGAATTGAAGTAAAAGTGGATATAAAAACACACTACTAAGCTCATAGGTAGATTAGGTCAGGAGAAAAACCCATAGCCTACTCACAAGAAGATTTACCCATGAGTCTGGTAGTAAGTTTACTCACAGGCAAACTCACAAGTAACTATGCCCGTGAGTCTTCTTGTGAGACAGGCCGCCAACACAATGTTAAAACAAAAACAGGCCCATTTATCACATGATTTACCAACCATACATCATCCAATTCCCATTTTTCACCACCATTTTCACTCCTCTCTCTCTCTAAAAACCCTAACATTCTCCCTACCTCTCTAACACCAAAAACACTTCAAAACCTTCACTTAGGGGTGAAATTCTCTTCTCTTACCTAGAGGATTTCATTCAATTTTTTAGTTTCATTCGAGTTATTTCATGGAGTAATTCTTGGGCTTGAGGATGGATTCTTTGGGCAACAAAAAGAATTTTGAGCCCCAAGAAGTTGGGCATTTACCATATTTATCAACCATTGTTTGAGATTTTCTACTTTTATTTATTTTTAATTATTGCAATTAGTAGTTAATTTGTAGTTAGTAAATGTGTAAGGTTGACACTAATGGATATTTGGCTTGCCTTTTTTGGGTGAACAATGTTTTATATGAATTGAGTATTTGATTGCATGAATGTATTTGATGAATGGTTTGGTTGCCAAATGCTTCAGGAATTGCATGTTTACATTTTTTATCAACTCGTTTGCATGAATGTATTTGATGAATGGTTTGGTTGCCAAATGCTTCAGGAATTGCATGTTTGCATTTTTTATCAACTCGTTTGCATGTTTGGTGAGAATAGAAACATACAAGAGTTGAGCTATTCTTAGGCTAGGCAACAGGTTTTCGGTATTTTAGCAAGAAATTGCATTTTTCTCATTCGAATAGTTATGACAGATTGTATGCACTCAATTGTGTGTATCATTGTATGAACATTGGTGTGTCATGCATCAACCTATAGATATGAACATTGATGAAAACATAGAATTCAAATTTGATTTGGATTTCTTATTTTTGCCAGATAGAAGAATCCTAATATGATTAGAATATGACCTTTTGAGTCTTTTTTTTTATAAATAAATTACGATTTTAAGAAAACCTTAATGCATTAATTCATTTTATTTTTATCTGGCAAAAACTAGTGGCCGCATAGGATAGAGAAAAAATATAAAAGAGATATATCAAATTTTTGTAAAAAATTTATAAGTGCTAAAACACATCATTCTGGTACAAAATTTATTTGTGTGTGGATACGTACAGAGGGTGGTCATCGATTTGGAACAACCTAATCGAGACAATAATATGTTCGTGATTGCTTAAACGCTCTAGGGTTCATCTCTAAAAATTAAGATAATAATTCGAAACCCTCCTTCGATTTATATGAAACCATGGATCATTAAATGAGTTTTATTTTTCAGGTACATGATTTGTATTAATTTTTGAAATCAAATAACTCCAAAAACCCAACATTTGTGCCCTTCTTCTCCATTCAATTTTTCCTTCTTCTTTCTTTCCTCTCCCACACAAAAACACATCAAACACTTTTCATAAATTCCCTTCCCAATCCATCAAACACCTTCCTAATTTCCCTTATTCTCTATCATACCTCACCTACCTTGTCTTCTTCCATTCTTCCTACTTTGGATTCTTCTCTTCAACTAATAAAAACCATTTGTGTGCGGGTCATTTTTTACTGCCCGTTGAGTGATGGACTCGCCACATATTTGGGTAGATCCACGAGTGTCTTAGCCCACTTTGAGAATGAATGTAGTCGCCACCTTGGTTGATCATACCAGGAAGGTATGATATGGTCAACACATATATTGACCTACCCACCTTATCAAGAGTTTGGGTTCAGATTTACAAGCTAATAAATCCAAGACATGTTATATGTTCAAGATAACAAAAGGGTTAATTATTACAAGAATTTTAATACATCTATAAATTACATCCAAATCCCTATTAATACATTCTAACTAAAAAGGAAATTAAATAAAATATAAAGATCCTATTATGGTAAAGAATGAAATTGTGGCCCATTAGGCCCAATTCCTCAAATTAACTCCAATCTAAGTACCTACACAAAGGTTAGCTCCACAGGGCATACAATATATACAAAATTGATATAAATATGAAATTAAAATATAATAAAAGCATCATAGGTTAACACGTAAATAACATGGCAAATATGAATAATGACATAAAAATTATGACATAAAATAACATATAAATATAGCATATGAAAATGACATACCAAATGGCATACAAGATATAACATGCAAAACATACTAAGTCATATGTGAAATGACATGGCAAAATGCATGAAACATAAAATAAACATTTAGAAATTTAAATACACAAATATGGATCATAACATGAATAACATAAAAGAACATGTAAAATATGGTTTCTTCCTAAGTCTAAATTGATTTTAATCATGCAACATATTTATACATGCAATTATTCCATGTCGTCTAAAGAAAATTCCAGCAACATATTTATACCAAATTCATACAAATTAATTACTTAATCATACCAACAAATAAAAATCAACATAATCAAATAAACATAAACAAGATTAATCATTTCATTAACATCTTCCAAATTAAATCATTATAAACCTTATATCTAAATTTATTTTATATCACATCAAGAATTAAACACCATTTATTCTACCATCAAACAAATTATTCAAGCAATCAAAATATATTAATCATATAAACAAGACAAAAACAAATCAAATTCAAGTAAAACAGAAACTTATAAGATACAAATAAAATATCAAATGATCACAGAAACACGCCGAATTACTTATATAGAATCAAAATCAAATTGCACATTTGTTCCACATGAATCGGTCACCAAAATCAATTCTGAGGGAAGAATCAGTTCTGGTTGTAGAATCGGTTATGGACAGAACTGATTCCCCCTCTAATATGCAGAATATTTTGAAATTCAAAATGGATAGAAAATAAAAGCATAAATCTCATAAACATTCAAGCATGATTTTACCAGCAACAAACATACAAATTATGAACTGAAAAAACAAATAAA
>CANXYA013088913.1:0-10678 GCA_948193465.1 Acalypha hispida
TTCTTTTTATGGCATATCAAGACTCTTTTACCCTTCCTGTCACTATGGATGAGGTTAAGAAAGCTTTGTTTTCTATTGGTATTGACAAGGCATCAGGGCCTGATGGATTTAGCAGCTTATTTTTTAGAGATTGTTGTGACATAATCAAATATGATCTTCTTGGTGTTGCTCAGGAAGCCTTCAGTTCAGGTAAAATTCTTAAGAAGATCATTTAGATATTGGTAAACCTAAAATTACTCTGAAAATTGATTTACAAAAAGCCTACGACTCCGTCAATTGGGATTTTATGGAGGAGGTGCTTATTAGTTTTCATTTCCCAAACAGTCTCATTAAACTTATAATGGGTTGTGTCAGAGGAGCTGCTTTTAGAGTTAATTGGAAATGTATTCAGGGTAACGTTTTTAAAAGTAAGAGGGGGCTTAGATAAGGAGACCCAATGTCTCCATTACTTTTTGTGATAGCTATGGAGTATCTCAGCAGGATGCTAAGGTTTAAAGTGCTAGAGTCTTTTGGATGCCATGAAGGGTGTAAATCTCTTAGGACCAATCACCTTATTTTTGCAGATGATTTGCTATTGTTCTATGATGGAAATGAGAAATCTTTGGATTCTCTTATTACTATTCTTAAGAATTTCAAAGAAGTGTCAGGGTTGTCTATCAATTCTGCCAAGAGCCAATTTTTTAGCTCTAATGTGTCTAATGAAGTCAAGAACAGTCTTTTGAATAAACTGCAATTTGTGGAAGGGAGTTTTCCAATTAGATATCTAGGGCTTCCTTTAATTACCACCAGACTTCCTAAGGGTGATTGTGAGAGCATTCTCAACAAGATGACTACTAGAATTCACCATTGGAGTACCAGACTTCTCTCTTTTTCAGGTTGGTTACAGCTCATTAATAGCATATTGATGACCTTACACATATTCTGGCCTTCTCTTATGATTTTTCCTAAAAGTGTGATAAAGGAGATTAATAAGAAGTGTTGTAGATTCCTTTGGAAGGGATCAGATGATAAGAAAGCTAATAGAGTTGTAGCTTAGCATTTTGTTTGCAAGCCTAGGATTGAGGGTGGTCTAGGTATTATGAATTTACAAGATTGGAGCATTGCAACCATCATCAAGCAAGTTTGGAAGTTGTTAACCAATGAGCAAAGCTTATGGACTCAGTGGATCACTTGTAACAAGCTGAAGCATAAATCTTTCTGGGAGGTGAAGGTAAACCATAAAGCAAGCTGGATTTGGAGAGGTTTATTAAACTATAGGGACAAGTTTATGCAGCTGTTTAAATATCAGTTGAAGGATGGGTCTAATTTTAAATTTTGGAGTGACCCTTGGCTCTAAGGCAATACAGTGAGAAACAAATTTCCTCAGTTGAATTATTATGATGCATGAATTCCTAAAAATGCTAAGTTCAAGAGGTTATTAAGAAAGGTAATTGGGATCTGCCTACTCCCATTACCAGTGATTACTCAACAGCTTGGAATTTTATTGTTAGCAATCTTCTGATTCAGAGTAATGAGCGAGATGAGATCGTATGGAATGGGATAGATTTTGATAAAAAATGACTATCAAGTCTGCTGTTGCTTTTATTAGAAAGTGTAATGATAAAGTCCCTTGGAACAAAATGGTTTGGTATAAAAATTATGTTCCCAAGTTCAATTTCTGTCTTTGGCTTATCTTGAAACACAAAATCAGAACTAAAGAGAAGTTAAAGAGATGGGGTGTAATCAATGAAGACTCTTGTAAAATTATGTGATAATGGTTGTGATTCCCTTGATCACTGTTTCTGGAAATGCAGTTTTGCTCAAGAGATTTGGAAGAAGTTGTTCCCTCCCTGCAGAATTCCTATCCATTTCAGCTGCTAGAACAGTTTGGTCTCTTGGTTTTGTAAGAAAAGCACAGGAAAGAGTAAATTAGCTGAGATTTGTAGATTCATTTTATGTGCTGCTGTGTTTTATATATGGAAAGCTAGAAATTGCAGTATTTTTTATCAAGAAAAAGCAGAAATTAAAGCTAATATAATTCTGATCCAAAGAAGCATTATAGATAAGTACAGGGATATTGAAGGAAGGGATAGGAGATGAACTACAATTCAAAAGCTTTTGGAAATAGTTTAATTTTGTTCTATTTAGTGTACAGCTCTTGTATAGCTTGCTTTGTTTCTGTTATTCTTTGTTGTTTCAGGATTTTCCTGAGTACTTTGGTTATTACTATTTAGAGTAATAAATTTCCTTTTGGTTTTTGCACAAAAAAACATGTTAAAATTAAGACGGAGGAAGTAATTTTCGTTGTTCGTTTTGTTTACTTAATATGCATGAAAGCTAAATATGATGAAACTTTGTATTGTGTTTTAGGCTAAGCAAAAGGCTCCCACAACACATGATATTAAAAAATACGAACCAACCACAGTCGCTTCTTCTTGTACATCATATCCTTTTTGTGCTCATTTTGTTATAAAACAAGCTAAAATTTCAGTTTGGTGATTGTTTTAAGTTTCTTGTGTTTAACTTGTTTTGTTGTATTTGTTTCAATCACCTTAACTTCTCTAAACTATCATACAACCAATCGTTACTAACAAAAGAGTTATGAAGGTGGTTTCTAAGAACCCCAGAGTTCATAAACAGTTTCCTTAGTTGCTTCGAAATCCTTAAGAGGTTTTGTTGATACTTCCATGCAATCAAATAGCAATCTCATTTTGAAACTAGGTGATCTTCGTGCGTATGACTATGAATTATTTAGATTTTATTTTGGTTCTGCTACAGTATTTGGATTTGATAACTTATCTACATTACCTCAAAATAGTTAGATTAAGCTAGTCTATGATTTTTATTTTATTATGTGAGATTAGATCGTCACTTTAGCATGTAATGATATAGCTAAATGAGCAACTAACACAATCTACAGGTGATAGTAAGAGAATTGCTGCGAAGAGAACATCAAGTAGGACAAATATAGCCAGTATTAAAGCTAAAACTGTTCTTGCAGCGAAATCTACTACAAAATCCACTTGTCAGCTAGTGACAAGAAATTTAGTAAGTTTGAATTTCGAAGCATCGACATAAGTTTTATAGAACTATACTATTTTTTTGATTTAATATCTAATGCTTATGCCTTTGTTGTAAATTGTAATTTATTACATGTGAAGGCCAGCTCGAGGCCAGTGATTCATTCATCTTTGAGAGTGAAAACTCATCAGGTTGGAAAAGTGAAACAGAGATCACAAGTGATTTTAGATTCAAAATTTTCAGCTCTTCGTAGCCATAATAGCAATACTAGAAATGTTATTTCGCAGCATAATGGCGATAAACTGAGAAATGTGGGACCGATGGGAATTTCTTGCAGCACAAAAATTGCTAGCACCGATACTCTAACTATAACTGCTTACCAAAAGAATTGACTGTGAAAATTGCAATGATCTTCAAGTGGAAGTCAAAGATGCTGAGACTAATATTGTTGTCAAGATAGCCACAAATGACTACTAAGCAAATGTTTTAGAGAGACATACTTCAAAGTCTTTGAAGTTTGAAGGTAAGACTAATTGAGAAATTATCAATCATAAGAATCTTATTTTATATATACTTGTAATTTTGATCTGTTTTTTTGTTGGTGTTTAAGGAAGCTCCATCTGATTCTTTTAGCGAAGGCATGAGAAGTATGAACAAACATGCTAAATTTTAACATTGGACTAGATCTTGCAAGTATTATGGTAGAATCCCACCCCAAACATTCTATCTATCAATCTTGGAATAATCTTTGAATTAACCAAGCATTATGCTGAATGCTAATTGCTTCAAACCTTTTTTGTCCCTAATAATTCACTAAAAACTACAAGAATTTTCTTTTCCATGTATGGAAGGACTAGTGACTTGATGATTGTTCGCATTACTTGATACCATGGAAAGACTATTAACATGTGATCATGTAAGTTGTGCTGATGAAGCTTGCCGTCTGTGTCTTCTAGTTTCTTATCATTTTCGCATTATTGTCATTAAAATCAACTGCTGCTGTTACATAGCAGAGCTATACTAGAAGTGTACAAAACAAATTAGCTATTGATATTGGCTATTGTTTACAAAATCCTAAGCGATACAGTGAATTGGCTGTTATTGTCAAATTAAAGAAATAGTTTTGAATATAGAAGATTAAAAGGTTTGTAAAGTGGACAAAATATCACGCGAGAGTAATTCTGCTATCTACAATATATAGTGTTTAATGATAGGATGGCTTTCTTGTTATAATAATTAGGTGTTCAGGTCTCTCTATTAGATTCATTTTTCGTCTGGTGATCTCTCCCTATTCTATGCATATTCTGTTACTTTTACATGTAATAAGATAATTATAATAGTGCATTAATGATAATTGAACATATGGTTACAAAGTTCTTTTTCTAATTCTTGAAACATTTAGGAACAACGAAATTTACTAGTAACATGTTCAGAAATATTGATACTCTATATTATCCAATTAATTAATTACAACAAAACCTTATTAGCTTTGTAGCTTTGGACTGCTGGACCAAATTTTTTAGAAATTCCATATTTGAAATTCAAAACAAGAATCTACCAGTTTCTTTCTTGGATGACAATTTTCTTTAATTTTATTCAATGATCTTCTGAGAAATTAAATTATTATAATCCTGTTGTTCTTAGATAAGAAGGAAATGAAAAATGATTTGGAAAGAAAAATTTTTGGCCTACTGTTGCATGTGCCTGTTGGTGTTGAGAATACCAGATAGTTCATGAATTTGTTTAAAATGAAAGCTGTATTTTCTTCAATCTGTTGCTTTTATTTACTATTTTGGCTATCTGTATGCATTTTCTTTTTCTTCTTGTTTGCATTTTTCAACACATACTCAATTCAATTAGACTATTTGCAAGCATTAACTCATTTTCATAGCGGGTTTAATGCCCATCAATTGATCACTTAAAGTTAAAATGAGTAAACCTTGGTTCAACCTTATGTGTTCAGTCCCTTTAACTCCTTAGGTAATTTCTAACTTGTAGCTTCTACTATGTTTAAGGATTTCTCAAGTCCCTTAAGACTTTAAGTTATCCACTTCACTTCTTTGTCCTTGTTTGGCGTTATTAGTCAACTACTTTCAACTACTCTTGTCTTATTTGCATATGAATTTTTTGGCTCATATTTCATAATCTGTACCTTTAACAACTTTGTTTGAATTCAATTGTATTTACTGATTTCTGACATTACACTTGCGTCTGCAATTCAGTTCCATCCTCTTGATACCTCGACAAAGGCATTAGGAAGAAGACATCTACATCAAATACAAAGTGATCCTTCAAAAATATTTATGTAGATAGATATCCTTCATTGATAGTGTCAGCTTTGTGCGATGAGACTAGCAAATTTAGACAAAGGGCATTGTCTGCTTTGAAAGCTTTGCAAAAGTATATGTATAATTCTGTAGACATTGTTTCTAGAAATTTTTAGTTATTCAATGCTTAACTCTTCTCTTAGTTTCTATGCAATTGATCATATCAAGTCTTATTGCAGGTATGTCCTCCATTTATTTTGGCCGATATCTCACTAATTGGCCCTATTCTTACCGAGTGTTTGAAAGACAGTGGCACTCTAGTGATGCTAGCAGCAGAAAGGTGCCATGCACATATAGATTCCTGTTGACGAAGGGTATATATATTCTATTTTAGTAGTCTCTAAATCATTACTTGTCTTTGTTGGTTCAAGTATCAATTTCACACATACCTCTATGCATCTTTCTAGTTGGACCTTCATTCTCTTTTCTTATTGCTTAAAGTTGGTTGGTTAAGTTAAGAGGGTTGTCACATTTATGTTTCCCTCGCATAAAAAATGTTTGAGCGTCTACGAAGTTTGTGACAGTGTTGGATGCTAGAAGACTCTCAAAATTCCCTAATCATAGGTAACCAAATCTTAACATACACCTTTATTTTTAATTGGTCACTTGAACTATAGCTATTCATATGTTGCGATATTTAAAAATTTTCATTATGTCATGCTATGTCCATTTTTGAATTTTATATCAGGTTTATCATGATTATTGTATATGTACGAGGTTTGCATGTGAATCTTGATAGAATTCGCATACGGTTTTTTTATTTGTTTGCTGGAAAATTGTCAAAGTTTTATAATGGAATGATCTATTATAATTGTGAAATTGCTACAATTAATGTTAAGTCAAAAAGGCAAGAGAAGTATAAAACTCTCTAAATAATCTTTGTCTCTAAGTTCAAAAAAAAAGGGGCTAATGCTCAAACAGTGCTTGAGCTTTTTCTCAATCAAACAACAGTAACAAATTCTTTATGTTTTGTGTTTCTTAAACATGGTGGTAAATCTTTTCGTACCTCAATCTCTGAGAACTCTGAGCAATCTAGTTATGGTTAACTTCTAATTGTATCCCATTATTCGTGATTTATCTACCAAATGCAAGGTGGCGGATAATCTCAAGAAGCCTTTTATGCCTCTTCACGAGGTACATATCCAAGTTACTTATTCAATGCTACCCCAAAAGATTGAAATCTTCAAATCTCTGGAGGATTCAACCGAGGATAATTCTGGTTCATCTGAAGCCAGTCGAGAAGTGTTGTAACTACAAGATTTTTTGCCTGATTTGGCCTCCGATGGATATCCGTGAATAGAAGCATCAGAAGTACTGCTCGGATGTCTAAGATCAACATTGAAAAATTTTGAGCTTATCCTGGCAGGTTTGTTTAGAACCTGATATGATCTCCCTTATGTTTTGTTTAGATGTTTTGCATAGAAATTAATGCTTTAGATAAAGCTTGGAATTTCTTTCAGTAGCTTGTGCTATCTTTCTCCTTCGTTGTCGGCTTGTTGTTTTGAATGATGAAATTCATAGGCATTTTGACACTTACTAGTTGTTTTAGCTGTTGCTCACCAGTTGTTTGTTATTTTATATGTAAGAGAATTGTGGCCATATTAATTGATTTTTTTTGAAAAAATAGTTTTATGATAGTTACGTAGGGTTTGAAGCCAGATAGGCTAGATGTCATTTTATTTGATCTTTCAAAGCCCTTTTTTTTTACTATAATATCTATTGAATGTTGTAGCGGTTCAATTTTGAGCTATGAATGATTGAATGTCCTGGTAAGGTTTAAGTTAGTTTTTATATGAAATTGCATTTTTTTTTACCAGATTTTGGAGTTAGCTAGGGAATTTCTGGTTAGTGGACTTCATGAGCTACTGCTGCCATTGTTATCTAATCATGTGAAAGCTTTCATGATGCAGGCAAAAGTAAATGCTCCAAGAGAAACCTGTAGTGAAAATGAAGTTCATGCGCTATTATTTATCATAGTTTTTAAAAGAGAGGATATGAATGTGTTACACTATTATCATAGCTTTTGTAACACCTTTATGGCTACTGATGGAATTATCATTGTAGGGAAAATTTCTTCAAAGGTGCTTGTGAAATTTTTGATGTTCACTTGCCTGTGGATTATGGTCAAAGGTTTTGCCAAGTGCAAACATCAAAAGAAAGAAGAAAAAAATTGTCCATGCGCTACTATTTTTGTTCAGTGCTGTTGATCATTTTCATTAGCTATGTAGTAGTAGACAAGGATATGAATTGCTTTTGTTTACCTGTCAAGTATATGAAAATGAGGGAGCAGGGAGACTAGATAAAGAATCAACTAAAACATGTTAATAGAATAGTAAAAACTTCTTGGTATGCTAATGGAATCTGTAATAATACTACAAGTATATTGCTGTTTAGGCTGATGCTAAGAGGAAGGAAGTTGTCGAGAACACTATCACATTTAGCCTTCAGTATCATTGAGTTGATAATGTCTTAAAGATCTTATTTTCTTATGTTGTTTTTCTATCTTGAATAGTAGGATATTGCTCTTGTTGATCTTGCTCCTATTGACCCAAAAATCCTTGGACTTGTCGTTTACTTTTCTGTGTTTTATAATGAGATGCTCAACTCACTTGAGCATGCTGATAGCCTCATAAAGCAGTTATGCTTACTCAAAATTCTATTCTTATTTCAAAAACATTTCCTTGATCTAGAAATAGAAAATTCTATTTATAAACTATTAATGTCTTGTAGTGTGATCTGCAACCTTTATGGCATTCCTTGGACTTTTTTTTTATAATTTACTATTCATTTAGCTTACGCAATTTATCGATTTAAGAACATTATGCATACTGATCATTCCATTTCTCAATTTGTTTTTGGTTCTTTTGAGTTGGCATTTGTTTGTCACAAAAGATGACTTTTCTTCATTTGTCTCTCTGTAGTTATGGAGCCAAATTGGGAATATGTTTATCTTAGGCTATTTATGAGTGATGTTATTCAGTGTTATGTTATTAAGGATCTTTTTTTTGTTAGCTCTTGATTTGTGCTTCATTTAGTAATATGTTAATTAGTTGTTATGCGGCTTTTATTTCAACTCTCTCTATAGTTGTATTTATGTAAAATTTGAACTTTTTTGAATCTTCTTTTGACTTTCTTTTGATCTTTTTGCAATGTATTGTATATTAACTATTTCAAGAAATTGGATTACTTGGCAATTGTTCCCTAAGCTTTCATACCAAGCATTAGATGAGTTCTAACATGTTTTTGTATTTTACAGTTTCTGGGTTTCTATTGCACGTCCTCTTTACCCTGTGAAGCTTACTGTTGCTAATATTCCTGTTGATGGGTGAGTGCATCACATGTTCTTCTTAAATATCTGTAGTTATGATACAATTCTTTTTTAGTTCTTGTTGGCTAAAAATGTTTGTTAAACACAAGAATTGAAGTTAATAAACTCACAAAATAAGAATTATTTCTCCATGTTCCTTTTCTTCCAAAAAATGCCCCATCCATCCCAAAAAGATGCGGTGTCCAAAATGGTAGTGGCTAAATTTTGATAAAGTGTTTATATTGAATAGTGTGTTTCATTTACTTCTATGAAATTTAAAAAATTTCAATAATTTAGTTTAAGTAGTGATATTATTATTTAGTAGATGATACTGATTGCAAATAGCTTTCTCAATTTTGATGAAAAAAGTAAACTTGTTCAGACTGAGTATTTAGTTGTTACTTGATAATAGTGGCATGACCTTTGTTTGTGGTTAGATTCATTCTTTTGTCTGCGTGTGGTATGAGAAAAACCTAAAGAGTTGCTTGAATAAAACAATTTGTAGTCATTCAGTGCATATATTTTGTTGGTCGGTAATTAAAATTGATATCTTTTAGCCTTGGACTTTCCAATTCAAATCCAGTACAGAGCGTGAAGAGGACATTTCGTCTTACAAGGGTAGATGAAGATTTACTCACAAAATAAGAATATGATGTTCAGGTTGGTTAATTTATCAGTGTAGAAGGATTTATGAAAATCATATATGATGATTTTTTCTCTTTGCTATTGTTCACTCGCAGGCTTGGTGTATGCTTTTGAATGATAAAGTTCAATTTAGAATGCAGTGGCCCCAATATGCAGATTCGCAGGTCAATGGTATATTGATCAGATCATTCATTCTGCTAATCACTGATGTATGTTTTGCTCTTGTACTTAATGGCAACTGAGAGTTGAAAAAAAAAATTCTATTTCTCCTTCCTTGGGAATCAGTTAGAATGTCAATGTTGTACTTGTTTGGCGACTATATATGTTTGCACCTGATCTGTGAGAAATCTTCGTGATATCGATGTATATATAAATTATAATGACACTTCTTGATAATCCAAAAATATATGATTTTAAGTAGTTAATTGTGTGAGTTTAGTTTATATTTTAGCTTATATTTGGTGTTTTAAGTACATTTTACTCCTATAATGCATTTGGTTGTTGTTTTTCATGTGTAGGTATTTAATGGAGCAAATTCGTATGATTTGGAGCTTATTTGTGGTATAAATTATTTCAAGTGAAGATGAAATAATTTGAGAGTTAAAAGATGAAGTTTGGAAGCTAAAAGTGAAGGAATTTTGCATGCTTTCAGTGTGTCATCTGGACTTAATTCAGGCTTCATCCAGACTTGCTTGAGTTGTTAGAGATGAGAAGAAATATGCATAAAAGTGTGTCATCCGGACTTGGTCAGGTCTCATCAGGATCGGGATGACAAGCCTAGATGAGGATGTTACCTATGGACGAAATTTTATGGGTTGCACAACAAGTTTTAGTATTTTGAGCTTAACTTTTTCATACGGAGTCCGATTAAGGCGATTCAAGATGTTCCGGAAAACTTATTCAAAATGCTACAATATGATGATAAGATTGAATCCAAATTTGAATGTTTTTACTGCCTAAAAATCCTGAGAAGATCAAGTAAGAATTTGAAAGAGTTTAACTTCAAGTGAAAGAGGGTTTATACACTCCTACTTCTATATAAACACCTCTACTTTAGAAGACACGGGATACTTCAGAATATTTTCCTATTTGTCTCTAGTAGTATCTTTTCTTATTTCTCAAAAATACTTGAGATTCATCTTGAAGCGAAGATTGTTCCTTTCCTTTCATTAGATTCATGTTTTCTTTAATTTTAGCTACAATTATGAGTGACTAATCTCATCCCTATTAGGGATTAGCCCAAAAAATATGGAATTATATTAACAAATTCAACTTTATTATTCAATCAAGTTTGGATTGTGTATTGTTCATTGAGCTTAATGCTTTTATTAAATTGGCCACTTAATTACAAGATTATGGTGGGTTGTTTGGATTGATCATCACTCGACTTCGCGGATCT
>CANXYA013090696.1:0-10113 GCA_948193465.1 Acalypha hispida
AATAAATACCCAGATAACAAAACAGCAAAATAAAAGCTAAAACAAATTAAAAACTGAAAAAATTAACAAACTATTAAAATTACACTAACCAAATTAATTAAGAAAATGCAAGTTTTCTCCTTTCTTGTTCAGTGAGTCATAATAAGAACAGACTGGCTGCTCCAATAAATAAAAGTTATGAATTATTCAATTTGTGAGCAGAAAAATGTGTATGAAAAGAAGAGAGTTAAGAGTTGTATGAAGAATCTGGTAGTACAGAGATAGATACAAAAACAGCAGAAAGGGCCATATTTGAGAGAAAGCAATAGCAGGAGGAAGTGTTTATATAGGATTCATTTTTTTTTATTTTAATCAATTAATTAATTATTTAATAAAATTTGTTTGTAGCAAATTGTTACAGCAAAAAGAATCGGTAGGCACATGTGTGTTATAAAAGGTTCGGCTATATCAATAGTGTAGTGTCATTCAATTTGATCGACATATTATGAACTCTTACAACTTGTAAAAATTACTTTTTAAGTACTGATTAATTATTAAATATTAATTTAGAATAAAGAATTTATGTACTATTGTGGGATTATAATTTAATTTATTTTGTATGTTTAATTATTTTAATTAAATAATTATGATATAGTTTACGGGCAATTAATAAGTTATAGTATAAAAATTTTAAAATAGAGAAAGGACAAACAAAATCGAATGTGTTTTTCTTTTCGATTAAGAAAACAACAAGTCCAATAAGCTCTCCATTACTGCCTTGAAATGAGGTCCGAGAGACGATTAACTTGAGATCCGCTACGATTGATATACAAAAAGAAATCGTATATGCTTTGGTTTCAAGCTTGACTCTCTTTTTGTTATAGTATTATTCTATTACGAGTGAGAAATCAAACAATAATGCGTACAATTTAACCATAAATTGTTTTTAAGTAGTTCTAAAAAATATATAGGGTTTTTAATAAGAGTATATGATTTTTCCTTTTGAAATGCAATAAGAGTAAATGATTACAACATGTGCTAAGCGTACTTTCAAAAGGAAAAATCATATACTCTTATTTAATTTGAATGAGTCAAATCTTTTTACCAATCAAGTGATAATGAAGACTATAATAAATCATACAAAATTCATCATGCGGAAAGAAATATATGATATAAATAATTTGTTTATTTTAAATCAACTGTGTCGACAAATTTGTTTGTTAAAATATATAGTTATATTCAAATTAATTAAAAATTAAAAAATATACTTGCTAAAATAGCAACCTTAAGTCTTATCATTAATCTAATCATAATATAACAAAATGATCAAATAATTTGATTATGCATAAGAGTATTCAACATCATTTTAAATCTTCTTATTTGAGTTAAAATTAAACAAGTACAAAGTTTATATAAAAAAAAAATTAAAGTTAAGAAAACATAACGTCTCTCAATTTTTTACCCAAACTAACACACTAATCTAGAAAACGATACGCTCATGGCATCATTAAAAAAAACGAGCTACTACATTCGGTAGCTTCTCAATAAAATGAATATTCAAATTATAGCGAAATGCCTCATGGACTACACGATTGACTTTCCGATAAACATGACGAACCATGACATCTCAATCCTCTCGGAAGATAGAACGATACAAAAATAATAAATTGAACACCTCTGTTACAAAAAAACCTACCTCACTGGAGCATATGAACAATTACCTGCGAATCCACTTGCAAAATTACCTTCCGATGACCTCCTTACCACACAAATAACAAACAATAATATATTACCCACAGCTCCCCTATTACACACATAACATCTCTCAATTTTGATATTTATAATTTCATCATTTGCTATAACGTAATTATTTTATCATATTTCAAATGGACCGCTAGTTTATATTTTTTTTTTCTTTCTATATCTTAATGCTACTAATCTTTTACTAGACATTAAAAATTAATAATAATGCGTTTTGAGAATGAAAATAAGGACAATGTTGCTTCATACTTAAAAGGGTTAAAAGGCAAATTTCTTTGCACCTTTGAAAGGTTCAATTTGACTTACAATTAGAGGAAACTTCCCCATCTCCATCTTGCAGGAATTCAATGTTTTTATTTTTCTTTCTTTCTTTCTATTCTATACGACATAGGGCAAAACGGACCGCTGACCTATTCAAACTAAAAAAATCTCATCAAAATTTTATTAAAAATTATATAAAATATGAAAATTACTTATAATTTATGCATAAAAATAATTTTGCACCTCTCAACCAAGAAAAATCTTATATAAAATATAATTTTATTTATAATAATGACAAATTCGACTCAATTTGTCTTTTAATCGATAAAAGGTGTTTTTGTTACGAAATTGAAAATTTTGAGTGTGTGTTAAAGCAATTATTGTATTCTACAATTGCACATGCTAATGCATGTTTATTTCTTCCAATCAAGTCCTTTTTTAGCATGTTCAAGGGCTAAATTTCCACAACTTCTGTAACAAGAAGACTATTGACTTGTAACATAATTTCATGTACTTTTTGTGGAACATGATTTTCTATTTTCAATTGTTCACTCATTCCCTTTTATTTGGTACCACAACTTTTGAGAATGTACAAATTGAGACAATAACAGATTCCTTACTTTCTATAATTTACACACCCAAAATAGAAAGAAGGACAAAAAAACTCATATTAGTTCGGGTGTAAACAAGTCGAGTTGAACTAAGTTTTGAATTGTTCATGAGTTTTATCAATTTTAATTTTTTTTTAAAAAAATATTAATAAATAACATTTTGTCTTGTAAAATAATTATATTTTAATAAAATATGAATAAAATATTTATTATTTTAATAGTTTCTATTTAAATATATATAAATTAAATAAAAATTAAATAAAAATATGCTCATTAAATTTATAAATGAGTATGGTCATGAATAAGTCCGCGAACAGACTTACAAACATGTTAATGAATGTTCACGAACGTGTGCGAGTCCAACACGAAAGTGTTCAAATTCGGTTCTTTTATTAAACAAGCTTAAATCGAGTTGAACACTGAGCTGCTCGATTCATTTACATACATGTCTAGTTGTGATTGAAAATAATTTAACCGAAAAAATATCAAATTGTAAAAAAAATTGTTGGTCAAAATTTTTAAAAACAAACTAATTAATATGTTGAAATTCAATTTTAAAATATACAAAAAAATATATATTATTTTCAAATCCAAACACATAAAAATACAAAAAAAATATAATTTGTATTATTTTTCCACAAAATGTTAAATTAATTAATTTTTTACTATAATGTAATTTAATTTCAACTCTAAATAAAATCCTAATGTAATATTAAAGAAAAACAAATATACTAAGAGGTCTCGAGTTCGATTCCCCTCTTTCGCATTAGGAAAGTTCACACCTTTATAATGCATGTTAAAGGGATGGATACCGGATTGTATAATCCATAACCCATTAGACGTCCGAAGTATAAAAAAATATACTAACAATTAACAATTTCTTTTAATAAGTTTTTTTAGGGAGTTTCGGCTCAAGCTTCCCCAACAATTAACAATTTAATAATGAGAAAATTAGAAATTTTTTTTAAAGGTGAATCCTCATTGGATAGTCCAACTTCATAATGCCATGCTAATTCGCCCATGCTCGCAGGACTATATTTCATCACAAGTCCCTATCTCAGCTGCCCATACATAAATTCATGCTTCAAAAAGACATTCAATAAATAGATAAAATTAATGAAAATGCAAACACGATTTATAGCTTTGATGTTTTATCAATTCGATGCCCCAAGTTTTATATTTAATACTATTAATTTTTCGTTTTATGA
This sequence comes from Acalypha hispida, assembly GCA_948193465.1. Taxonomy (NCBI): domain Eukaryota; kingdom Viridiplantae; phylum Streptophyta; class Magnoliopsida; order Malpighiales; family Euphorbiaceae; genus Acalypha; species Acalypha hispida. The sequence continues at coordinate 3,821 of CANXYA013090696.1, forward strand.
ATAATATTTTTAAATAAAAAAGCACAATATAAAAAAATACGACTTAAAATAGAATTAATAAGGAATATAATATTATTACTAATTGTTATCGTGTTATGTACGAGAATACAAACCTTAATAATATAAATCAAAAATCTTTTCTAGATTAAAGCTGAATTAAATAAATAACAAAATACAAAATATTAAACCATGTTAATATAAATGATCGTGAAAATTCTTTTAAAAAAAGATCATGAAAAGCTAAGAACTTACAAGATTTTTCGATGCTTCGAGTCTGTGCATAAATCGTCGAGGAAAGTAAAAAGACATTTCTATTAATTTTAGATACTTTCGAATAGCACAAGTCTTTCATAGGTCTCTTTTGCAATATCTATATTTTACAAAAATTTATCTCCAAATTATGTATTAATCAACGAACTATTATTAATTCGTGGCGATTAAAATTCATTAAAAAAATTATTATTTTGTCGACAATAATAACTAATTTGGATAGATGATTTAGAGAACTATGGAAGGCTTGTGCTAGTTCGTAAATGGAAGTAACTAAATCTAATAAAAAGGTTTTTTACTATTTTTCATATTCTGTCAAATGCACAAATATGAAGCCTATTTATACAAGTTGGAAAGTATAATAAGTTATCATAAACTAAATTAACATTAATTATGGAAATATTAAACTATATTATTAATACCAGGAAAACTAAAGGATTTCTTTCATAAGCTTTTGGGCTAACACAAAATATTTATAGTAATGAAATTGAAAGAAATAGCCACGCAGACGCTTTATTGTATCGCCACTTATGAAAGGCCAAGCTGAAACAATAGGCATTGCGACGCGGAGAGTTTTACTTGGAGAAATTGAAGGAGAGCTTTACTTGGAGAAATTGAAGGAACATGTATCACACGTGTAAAATTTGAGAAAATATCACACGAATTTTCTACTATAATAGGTATTCAAGAATCAATACATGAAATTTTAATGAATTTGAAAGAAATTGTATTGAGAAGCAATTTGTATGAAACTTGTGAAGCATCTATTTGTGTCAAAGGTCCTGAGTATGTAACTGCTCAAGATATCATTTTACCGCCTTTTTATAGAGCGTGGATGAGTTGGCAAGTGACTATTTTAGCTTAATTTGTGATTTTGAATTCGAGACTCAATTAATTAAAAATTTGCGAGGAAGTGCTCTACCATTCATAAGGGTCCTGCAAAAGCGTAATTTTGAATTAGTCGGCAGTGATCGGATACCGAAAAATTCATAAAAAAAATAGAAAGAAATTTGAAAGATTTAACAAATCATGAAAATATTTAATCATATTAATTTAGTGGTTATGGAAAACTAATGTACACTCCAGCGACAAAAATATATATCAACATAAATACTTATTATTATAACTTGCTGTATATACTTTCTGAGAAATTCTTATATAGACTCAGTCTATCACGTCACCCGTAAACCAAGCCAATAAAAACAATTCATATCATTAATTTACAAATTTTTAATATTTTATATCATTTTCATAGAACATGCTAGATATAATATAATATTTAAAATTTATGAATATATTTTTTACTATTTTATTAAACAATAAATTACTAGGACGTGGAAAATAAGAAAAGACATGTATTTTAAAAATTTATAAAATGGTGATATAGAGTATTTTTAGTGGTCTAGTCTATAGATGATGTGGTAGACTTGGTCTATACAAGAATTTCTCCTTCCTTCCGCCATTCGAAATTAAAAGTATTTTGAGTGTTTTGTATTTTAAGATTATTTTAAACTGAAATATTAATTTAATACAAATCTAATTTTTATTTTTTTTGGGAAAATAGAAAAACGCCGGAGCATTTAAGAATTAAGTAGTATCATCATAGGAGGATTAATAATGATGCATTTGTAATATTATTATCACTATATTTCTGTTATTGTTGATAAACAAAACATGGAAACAATGAATTTTATATTTTCCAAATTAAAAAAAATTATAGTATTTTTTTAGGTTTGAATATTAAATCATGAGTTGTTTAATTTGGTATATTAATTTCATAAGTTAAATAACAAGTTTTTTAATTTCTAAAACTTATAAAATCAATAAATTTTCAATTAAAAATGACAACACAGTGACTTATCGGATCAACAAGCAACTCAATTTTTTACATGATTTTCTTAAATCATAAATTAAACACCTTAATCATAAATAAAAAAAAAAACTAAGCTATAATTTAAATACAATTAAAATGTTTAATTTTTTTAAAAAAATTTATTTAGCGTGAATCATCAGAGTAGAAGAACAAAATAATAAATATGTCTTTAAATTTTTTTATTAGAAAATTAGTATATTCATTTGCTCAATTTATATTAAAAGTGTATTCTATATCTGATTTTGAGATAAGTAGTTGTTTGTATCCTTTGTTTTCCATTGATATAATCTCTTTTCATAATCATTAATATAAAAGTTTATTTAAAATGTAATTTTATTATTAAAAAATTATATTGATAAATCACGTAATCGTTATTATTAAGGGCCAATTTTCCTTCCCACAAGTTGTAAATCAAGTTGATAATTGATTTTACTTGACTTTAACATAAAGAAAATAAGTATCTTCGTCAACCACCACATGAACTCATAAAATTTGCACTTTTTTTCTTTTTCTTTGTTCTTTGACCAATTCATTTTCATGAAAATAATAAAATAAAAAAGACAAATTCAATCAAAAAATTAATATTATTGGAGATTCATTCGTCCACTCAATCAATAATGATTGGTCGTTGTATTGGTCGGTCACCAATTATAGAATCTTTAATGGTGAAATATCATCCAGCAAGGAAAAAGAAAATAATCTACAAAAGTGCATAGAATATACAAAAATTCCTTTTCTTTCATTTCGTCAATTATTTTAGAAAATAAAATTACACGTGGATTTACTCGATTTGTAAATAAAAATCGTAATTTTTAAAAGTCTATAATTTTATTTTAGAAAATTCTTTTATAAATTTTTAATTTTGATACTTATATAATCGTATGTCTAAATGTTTGTTAAAGAGTATTTAAGTATTAAAAATAAAATCCTAATATAAATTTAGAGACGCGTATTTTTCTATTCGATTATATATATTTGTAATTATATTAACACCTACATAATTAATTAAGAAAAATTAAAGTCTTTTTTTTAAAAAAAAATAAATCTTAGTGAGAATCTTTCTTTATTTTATTTTATTTTATTTAATAGTCCTAGGTTCTATATAGGTGGGAATATTTATAAGATTAAGTCATCATATAAAATATTAATATCTTGTTGATAAAAAGTCAAAACAATTTGAGTATTATTTGATATCATTGAGAAAATATGTAATGTTACAAATTTTTTCAATAAAGATATATAATTAGAGTACTTCCCAAAGAAAAAATAATAAAGAAAAAAAAACGAACCAAATATCAATTTAAACCTCAAAACTTGTCCATGGAAGTCAGTTAGCTAAAAAATTAACTTTATTGACAGAAAACCAATTTTTTTTTTTTAAAAAAAACATTACTAACAATTTAATCTTTCGACCAACCTAAATCTAGACCTGGCAAAATGTGTTTCGTGTACATAAACGTGTCGTGTCTACCTAAACACGAAACACGATAAGGCCAAACACATACACGACACGTTTATTAAATGTATCTAATATCTGAAACACATACAAGACACGTTTATTAACGAGTTTACAAGACATGACACGCATAAACACGTTTAATTAAACGTATTAATAAATTAACCCGTTAAATATGACCCATTAAAACCCATTTAGCAAAAAGTAAATATATATATAGTTTATTTTATATTTTAAAAAGTAAATATTTTATATTTTATATATATTTATTAAAAAGTAAATATTATTTTAAATGTGTTTTTACGTGTCGTGTTTAATGAGTCTAACACGTTAACCTATTTAATTAACCGAGTTTAATCGTGTTTAAATGGGTAATGGGTCATTTAACCCATTTAACAAAAATATAAATGTGTCTTAAACATATATGGATCATAAATACACATTACACATTTATACTAAATCCAACACCCGTTAAACATGTGTCGTGTCTGGATCATTTTATCGTGTTGTGTCAAAAATTGTCAGACCTACCTAAATATGGGCATGCATCGTATTGTGAGGGATGAAATTGCTAAAAATATAAAGTTTGAGACATAATTTCTCAAAAAAAAAAAAAAAGGTTTGAGACATAGGGAGAGAAAATTCATGCATCATCATAAATGAAAAATTGTATTAATTGGAAGGACCACTTTGACATAAATTACATTCACGTAATAAATTGAATGATTTCTGAATAAGTCAGTATTATATTTTAAAATTATTTTTTTATAAAGACTCAAATTTATAATTGCATTAGAAATTTATTTTACAATATATCTATAATTTTAAATTTTATCTGATAGTTCTACAAAAAAAAAATATTATCTAATAGGATTTATAAAACAAAGTAAACCCAAAAAATTATATAGAAAAGCTACGATTTTTATTTTACAACTTTCAATACACGTCATTAAAAATCAGCAGTTCTAATTACTATAAAACTTTAATTGGTCAAAGTCATGAAATTACATTATTAGACCGTGTCAGCTAATTAACAGTTTACAAAGAAAATTTAATTATAGGTGACAAAAAAATCAACCTTGGAAAAATAGAGATGGTCTTCTAAAGAAATGCATTTATATTGTTTTTATTGATTTTATCAAATTGATGAAGTTGCTTTCAAGTGACACCATTAACATCATTTTACGTAGACTTTGAACTCTATCTGCCCTGACTTCACGACAAAGAATCCATTTGACTTTGTTCTTTAAAAACTAGAAAAATAGAAAATCATAATTTAAAATAAACTCAGATATTAGACTGATTCGTTTTAGTAGAATCTGTCCCAACTTAGAACTAAACTAAATTCACTCTAAATGCTCTAAATCTGTAAAATACCACGAAATAGTAGAAGACTAGTAAGGATGTGCATGCCAAATTAAGTGGTACATGTGTAACTTCAAACTCGAACTCTTAATCTTAAAGAAGCTGAGATTTCAGCATTAAAAGTTTTACCAACCTAACTAAATTTAAATTTGTTCATTTTAACTGGTATAGTATGACATATTTGTTCAGAAATAATATTGGATTATTAATTTCATATTTATTTTGTTATTTCTAAAGAAAAAAAAAACATCAATTCTACTACTTTAGCAAGATAAATCTATTACTAGATTCTCTACACTAATTAACAATTATTACTCAACTTTAAAATAATATAAATAATTGATGGAAGCTTAGTTAATATACAGAAGGCAGCTGGGCCAGATTGGAAACTCACCTGGTTTGCCATAAATGTAGCCCAGCTTGATAATCCCATGCAATTCAATATTTGGCATTTGCTTCATTTAATTGAGCAATTTTGTATTTAATTTGTCATAAATTTCTGATTTCAAGTTCATAAGAATTGATAGAGACAGAATAGTTGAAAAAAAAATAAAGGGGACATCACACATATCTTCATTTTCATTTGTACTTTTTTTTAGATAAAAATGTGAGAAATTTATAATGACTTTCTAGTTTCTACCAATCCAAAATTTAACCGATCACAGGAATTGTAGAGCTCTCTTACAGAATTCCATTTGTGTTTCAGCAATATAAAAAAAATTTCGAGCTCGAGTTTTTCATTTTTGGGACGGATAATTGATCACCGTTATCATATATTAATAATGCACACATAGTTGATAATTTTGATATTTTTTTCATCTTAAATTAATAATACAGTTTGGAGTAATTTTAAGTTCCCAAACTGGACCGTTAATTTGGGACGGAAGTAGTATTATATAAGTTACATAATGCTGCCTAACATGAGAAGGTAAAATTTCTAATATTGTTGGGCAGAGGCATGTGTAGGCAACACCAATAAAAAAGAAATCGGAAAAAAAAATAATTTTTTTAATACATAATCGAGCTAATTCTTTGAAACAAAAGTTCATTAAATTATTTTTATAAATTTAATGATAAAAATACAAACATAATTGAATCAAAACATAAATACTATAATTTACTTTCAATATATGATATATCTGTTATACATAAATCATAAAACTGTGTTTTTTCACTTCTTGATATGACAAATAAATGTACTATAAATTCAACTCTTCATCAATTTTCCCATCTCATGTATTAACAAATCTACAATTTGTCCTAACTTCACCATTAACAAAGCTTTCAGGATTCGTAATATTTCCCATTTTCACCATCGAATCCGAAAAT
>CANXYA013106138.1:0-10327 GCA_948193465.1 Acalypha hispida
GGGCGTACAGCAACTCTAGGGCTTCCATGGCCGCTTTACTGCTTTAGTCTATGCAGCTAAAGTGAGGATTATGCCCTACATTTCTCTTCTATTTTGTTTTTAAATTTCTGTTTCAATCCCTGATTTTAATTGAAACCCAAATTATTTCTCTCTTATGATTTGGATTTCATTTATTTTTTTTTTCTTTTTCAATTTGAATGATAGTTTTATTAACAAATTCATCACAGCAGATTTTTTTTTAATCTGGTTGAGTTTGTGATCAGTGTCTCCGAGACAATTTTGCTTGTAAAACTTAAAACCCAAATTGATTTGAACTTTATTTTTGTATATGCCATGAATAGTTGCAGGCTAGCACAACATATGTAGAACTGCAATCAGGGAATCCCATTTCAAAATCACAATCAAATGCATAAATTGGATGATGGAGTTAAAATGTTTTTAATTTTGCTGGTATTTAATTAAAAAATATATATATTTCAATGTTTTTTTTTCTTTCATTTATAAGCACACTGGTCGCATTAGAGCATTGCTCTTAACTTAAAATTTTTGTTATAATAATAATAAAATATTAAAATTTATTTTAAAAATTGTGTTTTGATTTCAAAAATATCAAAATTAAAATAAATAATTAATATAATTTAGGAGGGATAATGGTAACTGGATAAATTTATTGAGTTATTATTCACTAAGTTAAATTATATTAATTATTTATTTAGATGTTGATATTGATGTTTTTGGAATAAAAACAGTTTTCGAAGTGAAATTTTAATATTTTATTATTATAATAGCAAAAAATTTAACTTATAAGTGTGTATGTGTATTGTTGGATGCTCTTACTCACTAATTTAGTAAAATTATTTCATGTGAAATTTGTTGGAAATATCTCAGCACCGCGAGAGCCATCACAACATTGCCAAATAATCCATGTTTTAAAATTTGTTAATTCGCTAATAGTCTAATTTCGAATTCATTATTTGTTAGAATTTTCTCATTAACATAGATGAACTATAAAAAACCATTGTTTAATTGTACTCATTTTAAATCAAATAACTTTTAAAGTGGAACGTTAAAAATTTGATTGCAGATGAATTGAAATTAACACCAATAATTATAAAATTACTATTTACAACGGTTGTTTCTGAATTTTTCATTTTTATAAAAATTTGCAAAAGTAATTATTATTTTATTTTACATTTAAAAAAATTTTAAATGAGTAGTTCAAAAGCAACTATTCTAAATTGGAACTACCGTGTAAAAATTTCTTGTTTAAAAATAAAGATTAGCAGAAGATTTGAGTATACATCATCGAGATTTCTACTGTACCCCAAGTTTATCAACCACGTTTTTTAAATTTACACAATATCGCTTTCACTTTTTTTAATTATTTATCAGGAAATTATATTCTTCAAGCAATTCTAACATCATCAAATCACACAGTCCATTAATAAAAAATAAAAAAAATTCAAACTTTGACAATTTGATCTCCATTTTCACACTGCTCTTAAAACCCTTGCAAAACCTCAAATCCAGCCAAAAACAAAAATGGACGTATTCCCACCTGAAATTATTACCGAAATACTTGTTAGACTTCCCGTCCAGTCTCTGTTGCGATTCAGATGTGTCTCCAAGTGATGGTATGTGTAGACATATAAATTTAATTTTTATTTATCTAAATTAACTATGGTCTAAAATAAGTTGATTTGAATTCTATTTTATTTATTTTATTGACTAATCAAATTAATTTAATAAAATAAATGAAATTATTATTTACAAAAAATATCTAGAATATTTTATAAATTTCTAAAATATTTTAAAGATATTTGTTAGAAAAGAGTTGTATTTAAAATACTACTTTTCAATAGTTATTTATAAAAAAGTATATTTCTCCTATATTTCTCCATAAATAACTAATTATGATGCAGTTTGTCAATCAGATTATTTTAAATAAATAATTAAATAATTTGGCCAATCAAAATGTTTCATGTAGGATGATGATGCAGTTTTAGTTAATCAAAATTTTTTAAGTTAAAATTACTAAAATACCCTTACTTTACCGGTTTAAATAGTGATGCTCTCTCATTTTCTCTCATTATATAAGAAGAAATCTCTCAAATTCTACTCAGGAATCAAAGGCGTTCAAGGAGTTCATCAAGGTGTTCTTCACCAAAGAGGGATTTCAATTCAAAACCAAGCTACTTTAGCCTTTAAATTGTGTTTTTCATCAAATCAAGTTTTCAATTTAAAATCAAATCTAAACAACCTTTGAATTGTATTTTCCTCGTGAAGTTCAAATCAAACAACACACATCAAGCATATTTAAAGTTCAAGAATTAAATGTGTTCATTGGTGTTTTTCAAGATTATCATCGACGTTTATCATCAAATTTAAAGTTCGATTCAAGATCAAGCTACAAAAGCTCTTAAATCGTGTTCTTCACCAAATTTAAAGTTGAATTCAAGATTAAGCTATCAAGGTTTTTGAGTCAAATTTATTTCCTTCAATTCGAAATCAAACGAATCAAGCCTTTGAATTGTAATTATGAAAAATAGAAGATCAAAGAATTTAATTAGAGATTGTATTCACTTTCATTTAAATTAATATAAAGTTTATTTGATCGCATATTTTTGTGGTTGGTTTTATTTTTCGAATACATATTTTGTGTGTACAGTGTGCTCAAATCGACCACCCGAGTTTCATCAAAACCCATTTGAACAAAAGTAAACAAACCAATTCCACCCCAACCTCCTCTTATTAGAATCATCTCCCCGTCACCGCAATTTAGAATCTACTCCTGTTTGCGTCAACTGAGTAAGCTTTGATTCTCTCAATACTGCCTTTGAAATGAACAATTTAAGCTTCCATTCACTCGATTCTACTAGAATCAAGTATCCTTTGTGGAGTGAGCTTATTAGTAAGCTTCGTTATGAACCTCTGAATAACAATCTTATTGATATAGTTGGTTCTTTTAATGGGTTGGCTTATTTTAAGAATGATGTCAAAAATCTTGTTTTGATGAATCCTTTTACCAGAAAACACCATGTTCTACCGAATTTTCGATTTGAGTGTAAGCTTGTTGGAGTCTGGGTAATGACTGTTTGTGCGTTTGGGTTTGGTTATGATCCTATTTCGGATGACTACAAGGTGGTCGGACTTTACCATTAATTCTATGAGTTTGGTTGATATGATATTTAGGCTTGATGTTCATGTTTATAATCTTAAATCGAATTCTTGGAGGAATAGTACTTCAATCAACTCAATGAAGAAGTATCGCGTCTTGATATTTCGGTTATGAAAGAATACGGTGTCAAAGAGTCGTGGACAAGACAATTCTCAGTTGCACTCAGTAAAGTGCGAGAACATTAAGTTTCTTAAAAAATCATGATCATCTTCTATTGGGTGTACAAGGTAGAAACATTCTTTGGTATACCATTGAAGAAGAGTGTTTAAAGAGTATGAAGTCTGATAATAAGCTAATTCCAATTTGTCTTGGAACTTTTCATGGAAGTCTTATTCCTCTCACTGTTAACAATGGAACTGAGCTGATTGAAGGAAGTTCTTCCAAGGAAAGACTAGAGGAAGAGAAAGAAGAGGTAATCACATTTTTGTAAGCTTATTTAAGTTCTTCTTATATAGCTATGTGTTTTACGCAATTTTACTAATTTCTTCAACATCTTTACACTCGTTATTTCTTTTTTATAGAGTTGACTTCTCAATGTTAATGCATGCAATGCTTATGATTTGATTTACTGTTTAGGATAGAAGTCTACTATGCAATTTGTGTATTGACTTCCGTTGTTTCTTTAAAATGGATTTTAATGAAGTGTGAGCAGGGTAGAATCAATCTATTTAGGCATCTTAATTTTGAGATGTTTCAGACAAGCCTTTTGCAGTTGTTCTTCTAGCCATAAAGGTGATTTCATTATTTGATTTTAAGATGATGAATAAATGCTTATGCTTGTCAGTTGAAATATTTATCTTAACCGACAAATTCTACAGAATTTTTTCTGTTTTTATTCCCTTGTTTTTCTTAGGTTCATGATTGATGCGATAAAGTTGTTTTCTAGCAAGGAGGTACTATAAGCATGGAGCTTGGAACAAAAATTCAACTTAGAGTATAGATTAATATCCATTATGTAATTGAATAAACCTGCATGCAATGGCTTAAAACTAATGCTTTGGTTGTAATGTTTTGCTCTTCGTACTCAGCTTTTCATACTCGGATGGACGTATAAATCTATGATGGTTTGGTTTTGTATGACATTTACCAAGGAATTTGAGTTTATGATCTATGGCAGTGCAAAACAAGGATCTGTTTGTATTGATTCTCGTGCATTTATATTAGCATGTTAATGAGGATTAATGAATGCCTTGATGAATATTTAGCTATGTTTGTTTATCAATTAAGTTCCAGACTGAACAATCTGTTTTCACTTTCAGTGCTCTATTTTTGTAGTATTTGTTGCGGAAGTACCCAATAAATATGACAATGAACTAAGCCAAAATAAAAATAATGGCAAACACATAAATTTAACATGGTTCAACAAAATTATCTTTGTCCACAAAAAGATCTTTATTTTTCACTATTATAATAATTACACCGGTACAAAAATTGCTTTTACCCTAAAGTTAATAAAAACTCAATCTTATAATTTTGTTCCCTTACTATTTAGTAGACTAGAAAAATATAACTCTCAAACCCTTCTCTAAAATATCATATAGAAAATATCCTTCTATAATTTTTAGAGAAAAAAAACCGAAGAGACATACCTTAAAAGTGTTTCTCAAAAAAACATAGTTAATACTCAAACTTACAAACCCAAGTTGCTCTCGTATTTTTCACTAATATTTTTTCACACACTTTTTTAAAAATCTCTATAACTCTATTTATAGGCACTCTAAACTTATTCACCAAGAATCCTTAATCAACAAGTATTAAGAGTCCTAATCCATACCCAACTATTATTAATTATCCTTGGTGGCTACTCCAAAAATATAATTAATAAAAAATAAAAAATCCACATAATTAAAAGAAAAAAACCCAACAATTTCCACATTTGACTTCATTATCACCAAAATATCCATATTGGCCTCAATCACCCAACTACACACATCTGAATCAGATCTTGGTCTTGTACCTTGATTTAATCCTACGGCCGATATATCATGTGTAGTTGCAATCTCGTCAATAATGTTATTTGACTATGGAGAGAGACTCCAACCTCTCCTCACCAGCAGGTTCCACCAAATCAGTACCATCTCCTCTATGGAAATTCTTTTTCATGTGCACACCATGTTTCCAACTAGCACCCAGAGTCTTCTTCACTATGCTACCTATGAAATGATAGACCCTCCGATGTAACTTTCCTTTCATCAAGACCACACAACCTCGATTAACTTTTAAAATTTCACCCTTTGCATTATAGCCATTAACCTTCGGAATCCAACACACTTAATGAAATTAAGTTTTTTCACATTCTTGGAATATACGCCACACCCTCCAAAGTTATTACCGCTCCATTATACATTTTGATTTTTACACTACCAACACCCTTGACTTTCACTCTAAAATTATCACCCAATTTCAAAGTACCCGTCGCCTTTTATAGTGTATCAAAATAATCCATCCTAGAGCAACATGAGAAACGCAACAAGAATCTAAAAGCCAATCATCACAGAAAGATACATCATTACCTTGAGTGACGGCATGGATATCTCCATCATCAAATTCAAGAGAAACTAAATTATTCTCTTCAACGTACTTTCCTTTTCCTTTGGGACAATCCTTCTTGAAATGTCCATACTCTCTGCATTTGAAACACTGAATATCATCATAAGTTTTGACTTTGGATCTAGACGTGCCAGACCTAGAACCACCTTTTTCATAAGATCTCCCTTTCCGAACCAGCCTTTGAAAAACCAATGCTGCCTTATCTACCATATCGACTTTATCTTTCATTCGAGTTTGACAAGCAACCAATTGTGACTGTGCAAACTTCATGGTTATTGAATCCTTTCCTGCAAGCAGTGAGTCAACAAAATTCTCAAAGCAACAAATTGTGACTGTGCAAGCTTCATGGTTATTGAATCCTTTCCTGCAAGCAGTGAGTCAACAAAATTCTCAAACGAGTTAGGAACTGAGGAAAGAAGCATCAACGCCTTATCTTCATCCTCAATTTTCACATCAATTTTATTTAATTGATCAACAATCTCGATGAACTCATTCAAGTGTTTCACTAAATTTCCGCCTTCCTCCATCTTCAACTTATATAACTTTCACTTTAGATGTAACTTATTAGTCAAACTCTTAGACAAATAAATGTTTTCAAGTTTGTTCCAAATACCAACGACAGATGTCTCATCAATCACATTATTTACAATGCTATCGCCAATACAAAGACGTATTGTACTCACACACCTTTCTTCAAGCTCTTCCCACTCAACATCTGTCATTTGTTTCGGCTTACCCGCCTCCTTTCCCTTCAACGTTTTGGCTAAACCTTGTTGAATTAGGATATCTTTCACCCTTCTTTGCCAAAGAGTAAAACTGCTTTCCCATTGTACTTTTCCACCGTGAAAGGTGCATGAGAATTTCCCGCTATACTTATTGAAAAGCTCTGATACCACTTGTTGCAGAAGTACCCAATAAATATGACAATTAACTAAGCCAAGATAAAAATAATGACAAACACACAAATTTAACGTGGTTCGACAAATTTGTCTACGTGCACAAAGAAATCTTTATTTTTCACTATTATAATAATTACACCGGTACAAAAATTACTTTTAGTTAATAAAAACTCAATCCTACAATTTTGTCCCCTCACTATTTAATAAACTAGAAAAATAAAACTCTCAAATCCTTTTCTAAAATCCCGAGACCCACCCTAAAAGTGTTTCTAAAAAAAAACGTAACTAATACTCAAACTTGCAAATTCAAGTTGCTCTCGTATTTTTTGCTAAAATTTTTTTCACACACTTTTCTAAAAATCTCTACAACTTTATTTATAGACACTCTAAACTTATTCACCAAAAATCCTTAATCAACAAGTATTAAAAGTTCTAATCCATAACCAACTATTATTAATTATCTTTGGTGGCTACTCCAAAAATATAATTAATAATAAAATTAAAAATCCCCGTAATTAAAGTAAAAAAAACCCAACAGTATTTAGCAAAGAGCTTGTGTATGGTCCATGGAGCTAAAGTCTGAAGTGGTGTTAAAGTTAGTTTTGGTACTATTAATGAACAGATCATAAATGGATCATGAAGAACAAAAGAGGTCACTAAAGACTGTTCTGCGTTTCTAAATCGATTCATTGTTCTTTTTGATTAAGTTTGAAATACGGTAGTTTTTAGTATCGCCCAAATTTACGTCGACTAGCTTAATGGATACCGAGAATTTTAATACAATCGAGCTTATAAAAAATGATTAATTGATAATAACACAATCAATTTTAATCCAGCTGCTATTGCACAAATACTTGCAAGCAATCCAATTTCTTATTTAAATTTGCAGCTTCTAGTAACCTGCATAATAATAAACTTCGGGGTTAAATAGTACTCCATCCGTCCCATATTAATAGCCATATTAAGCAAAGTAAGTTTTTTAGTTAAAATTATTGTTTTTCTTAGAGTACCCTCATTTATTATATTCATATCATTTATTAATAAGTGTTAAAAATTATAATTTTGAAATATGAACAAAGGGTAAATTGGATTTCTCCCTACTTTTCTCCATTTTCCATAAAAAAAATGACTATTATTGCGGGACAAAAAATTTAACTACTTTGCCTATTAATACGAGACGGAGGGAGTACTCCAGTTAATACTCCCTTCATCCCAAAATTATAATCCATGTTTTCTTTTTTGGTATTCCGAAATTATAGTCTACTTTGTTTTAGAGTGATTATGATTAATTAAATGATTTTTTAGAGTGTAATTGACAAAATTACCCCTATCTTATATATAAAGTTTTGAAAAAAATAAAAAGAATAGTGATATTATAGTAAATATTAAAAAGTTACAACTTTCCAAACATTTGAAATATTTTTATTATTTTTTGGATATTAGATTATAATTTTGGGACGGAGGGAGTACTAAAATCAAATTATAAATTTCGACAATTTCATATTTAGACACCAATTTCCTTTTGTGTCCTTATAGTTATTTTTCAGTTAACAAAGAAAATAAAAGTCCTCAGTGTTATGAATAAATTATATTGATGAATGTTTATTTAGAAACATTTAGAAATTTTTAGATAATATTATAATTAGTATTCGAGTAATGTTGTAATTAGACGGCTATGATTTTTCTCATCTCAACCTATATTGTATCTGAAAGTATTACTTTATGAATAAAATCTCTCTCCTTTTCTTATATTTATATTCTATATTTTCATTTTTTAACACATTGTTAGCATGAGACTCTACGATATTGAGTAATTCTTTTATTTAATCTATCCAGGAATTTATTGGAGCGTCAGTAATGAAATCTCTCATTTTTCCTCCGTAAGTATTCTAATTTTAATAATTATTTTATTTTATTTAGCGATGGATAAATTAATAACCGGCATAAAAGGCTCAGCAACCAAATTGAGTGGAATGAATATTTGGCACAGTTTTGATTTTTTTTAATCTAATTGCACCACTGTTATTTTGTTTTTATTTAATTAATTATCATAAAAAAAAAGAGAAAAACCTATATGTCAATTTAGTGTTGAAACCTGAGCATTATAAAGGAATTGATTCATTGGTAAATTGAAGAATTGACATGGTACTCTTTTAATTTGCTGTTTTCATATTAAATTTGATTTCAAATTTTGATGGCATGAGATTCGAGTGTTCATAATCTCTAAATAAATACAAGTATTAATTCTTATACTTTATTTGTGATAAATCACTGTCCAATAAATATTATAATGGGTACATACATTTTTTCCCCTTATTTTGTCATTGTTTCCCGAATAAAATCATAATAACCGAATTGAATTGCTATGGAAAATTAGATGGTTATTTTAAAATGGATTTTAAATCTTTGTTTCCCATCTCATGAGTTTTTGTTGTGGATCATGCCTAATATTTTATCATTAATATAGTATTTGTCTTGTGTTATATATTCAGTAGTGATAATACATTCTAAGCTGATTAGTGATATTGCCGATTCTTTTGACTTGGTTTGGAGTGGCTTTTAATTAGCATTCTGATTAATCAAATTAATGTAAATTTCTACTTTGATTTTATGTGGTTTGTGTCCTTACAAGGTAAAACAAAATATGTTTTTAATTATCATGTCAGGCCTATATTTATGAGCAGTTCATTTGGTACCAAAGTGCTTATTTTGTATGCAATATGTGTGCCATGTTTTAATGATTATAAAATCAGATACATATGCCCTCCAATGCTTAAGCCGAGTAGGCAAAGGCCGTCCTCATAGATTTTTTTTTCAGCAGATTTTCTGGAGCGATTTTATTTTCGTGCGGCTCCGACCTTCAAATTGGTTGATAATTAACTGCATATAGATAATATTTCTTTGTCGTTATGCCTTTCGATTATCATATGTTTTATTTATAAGTTGAGATTGTGATGTTTATCTTGAAAAAGAATAATTGTAATAGTACTAGTTGTCACACCCGGACTTATAAAAAATAAAATCGTATTAAAACCGTAATTTAATAAATATTTGTAAAGAAATATAATAATTAAAAATATAAAGTTTAAAAATCTTTTGATCATAAAAAATACTTGAAACAAGTTTTAAATCGATATAAAGAACCTTAAAAACGGATATCGTATGAAAAAGTTATGAAAAATCAATGTCGGAAAGAAGAAGGGAAAATTCGTGCAACCTTTTGAAAAGTCGTGCGACTTTTCTCATCAACCATCGACCTCACAACCAACTGGGCAAAAGGTCGTGCAACCTTTGCAAAAGTAGTGCAACTTTTGCCACCAGAAGGCACCCCAAATTTAATCGAGCGAAAGGTCGAGCGATCATTTTAGGAAAGTCGCACGACCTTTCCTAACCCTGCACCAAAATCGAACTTTTCAACAAAAATTTCAACACCAACTCATCCCAAACTCAAGACAAATCATATCAACACACTTCAAAACATATACCAACCTGACAATCTTGCAAATATCTCATTTTTGTATCAAAACATTTACAACCTTTTAAAACTAGTAAATTTACATATTACTAATTTACGAGCTACTATAATATCACCAACATGCTTCTCAACACAACCAACATTCTTATAAACATATCTTTCAAAATTACAACTTCAATTTATGCTTAAAAACACAGAATTTTCATTACATAACTCATGTACGTG
>CANXYA013112006.1:0-10452 GCA_948193465.1 Acalypha hispida
TCAATTGAAAAATGGGTGCCAGTCTTATCAATAATAAAAGGAGGGCTAGAAGGAGAACTCATATGTGCCCTACTTTTTTGCAAATGAATCAGGCAGTCCCCTATTCCCAGGCTATATAGACAACTAAAGTCCAAGACAGGATGTGCTTCAGCCAAGGCCCGGTCAACATGCTTGTCATAAAGCACATAAGCCTTAATGAAAAACTTCTCCATTTTATCCCTTTGGGCCTTAAAAAGGTCCTGGATCACCTTTTCCACTTTGGCCTCTACTAAGGTTTCGGCCCTGGCCCTAGCTTTATGCTCTAGAGAAGATTCTTCTTGTCTCTACTCCTTAATCCACTAAAGTTGGTTTTCCTGCAGGGCCTTGATCTTGGCAGCAAACTCCTTTCCCACCTTAACATTTTCGCTAAGGTCATTTTCCACCTAGAGTCGTTGCTCCCTTTTTTTATCCCACTTTGTCAAGGCACTAGCCTAGTTCACATCTGCCTCATTCGTACTAGCTACCACCTTGCCTTGGTAGTCACGGGCCATTTTCAAGAGCATTGTGAGCCTGCAGTTAAAAACAAAATGTATGTTAATACCTGGCTTTTAGCATTCCCATTTAAAACAAAAAAATTTTCAAGTACAAGCAATTACCTTCAGCGGGAAATAGGACACTTGGTCTATAGCATCTTTGTCTTCTAATGGCATCAATCACCTTCTTTGGCACAATGGCCACTAATGCAGTAGTGCTACCCCGGGGTCATAACTCTGTAGTCTTGGCCATCTTCCTGCGAACGCAGGCACCATAATCTGAGCACACAGTCCTCTTACCCTTGGTGGAGACTGATTTATCACTAGGGATTGTTAAGCAAAGATTCTTCTTTAGTTGTGGATCTGCAAAAAGCCCTTTTCTCTTATCTTGGGGATCTTCAGGAGAAACCTCCACAGGGCGTGTCTTATCACCCTCGTGAATGACCACCCCGGGGTTAGAGGGTGGCCTCTTATTAGAAACTTTCAGAACCACCTTGCCTAGGTTCCACTCATTTTGGTGCCAGGGGTATGTGGGGTAGCCTGCATACCCCCAACAGGCTCATTTATCAGCTGTAGTTTAGGCACAACGCCCTTTTTTGAGGAAGACGGTACTCTCTTAGGAATTTTTTGTCCAGCAAACACTGCAAAGCATATGAACACAATTAAATCAATAACAAGAAAAAAGCAAACACAAGAAATAGTTAAAGTTCCCAACCCTCTCACCAATGGGAGGTAGGAAGGTTCTAACATAAAGGGGGCGTTGGACAATAGCAAAGTGGTCATCTAACATAAAAGAGTTAATTTCATTACATAGGATTTAGAGGACCCATCCCCCAACTTCTTCTAATCCCCTC
Source organism: Acalypha hispida (assembly GCA_948193465.1). Taxonomy (NCBI): domain Eukaryota; kingdom Viridiplantae; phylum Streptophyta; class Magnoliopsida; order Malpighiales; family Euphorbiaceae; genus Acalypha; species Acalypha hispida. Next base: position 1,367 of record CANXYA013112006.1, read on the forward strand.
AAAGCTAGTTGGATGCTTTACAAAGAAGAATTTTTTATAAAAAAAACTTTGGAGCTCATGTGCCCCTCAAAAAGAGCCCAAAATGAAAAAATTTTCCAATACTAAACTCTATGTCCATATTGCGGAATAAAAGCCGCCAATACCTTTTTCACTTCGTGGAGCAATGGAAATCTTAAACCACACTCCATCTATTCTTTCCACACTAAAATCCCATAATTTGACATGGGAACTGAGTACCCCTAGGCATCTGGTTCTGAGACAACTAACAGATAATCATCAGGGATTGAATAGCTCAAACGGTACTTGGCCAGGTCTTCCATGTCCATAGTAGTGGCATACCTATCCAAAGTGGTCATTATTTTAGACTAAAGTTCTGCCTTTTTCCTTCTCATTTCTGAGATTTCCTCACCCTACCCGGCTGCTTCCCTTTCTTCTTCACCACCCTTGCTGCCAAAATTATGGGAACCCAGATTTGCTTTATTAGACCCCCTAACCTCTTCTTTATTAGAAGCCCTAGTCTCTTTATTATCACACTCCTCCAAACAAAACGCTTCAAGATCTGGGGACTCGGATGAAAAGTCAACACTCATCATTGCAGACAATGCTCTGGAACTTAGGTGCTCCCCCATTTATGATCCTAAGGTGTTACTGGTGACCTTGACCTTTTCCTAGTCTAGTGAATGAGCCATCACCTCGCCCTGGGATTCACGAAGGCAGAAAAGAAAAAAAGAGAGGAAAAAAAGAGGAATAGAAAAGAAAAGCTCTAGGAAGAAACAACTTACTTGTCTTCGAGATACTCATGGATGATCCTTCCATGCATTTGCTTCTCTCTCTAGCAAACTCTTTCCTCTCACAAAGTTTTCTCTCTCTAAATTTTTTTTTTCCAATAGCGAAAAGTGAAAACTCTCTCTATTCACTCAGTATTTATAGGCACAGGCACGAATCATGAAGCCACTCGCCCATGCCTGCCCTACACATGTCTGCATCCTGAACTCTGACACCCAACTAATGCTCCATGCACAAAAGACAAGGCCAGGCCTTTCTCACTTCTTTGGGCATGTATGAACTAGAGCCCAACCAACACCTCTAGGCATGCACTCCACACTCTTAGTCCAACCTACACTCTAGGAGCATAAATCCTCAAGACCTTTAGAAGTATTAAATGATGTCCCGATCACCATAACTCTAGGTGTCCTGAGCCATTTCAAATTACACTTGACAAGATTCTACAAAATTTCAACAAAATTGTTTAATGTATTTCATCAAAATTTTTATCATTTCCTGGACTCACTAGATGTCGCGTTCCTTTAGAATGTCAATGGTTAGTCGATATTGACAATTGGAAAAATTGAGAATTTCTCAATTTAGAGTTTTGGAATTTAAATTTTATTGAATCTCAAATTGATTACAAACTAATGAGAGAAACTAATTAATTATACAAAGAGAACTTCTATAAAAGAATGCTAATTAGGCTAAAAAACATTGCCATGAAGTTTCCTAGAAAACTGAGGAAGTAACTAATAAAGAAAATGCATTTAAAACAAGTAACAAAACACATGGGACAAAGTCACATTTGACCCTTGAACTCTTTCTTGGAACCAAACTATCTTAAGAATGACTTAAGTACTATATATCCCCCCTCAAGCTAGGATACATTGTAGCTAAAGAAGTCTTAGGTTGATAGTGAGTTGTTTGTGTCTTTGTGAAGATAATTGATTGGTAAATACATTTTCCAGTTGATATTGAGAAGAGAAGTGAGATGTTTTAATGAAACCTTCCTTTAATTGATTCTTTACTATGCAACAATCAATACAAGGTGTTTTGTCCTTTCATAGAAGGCAAGATTTGAGGTTATTTGTAAGGCTGCTTTGTTGACACAATGGAAGGAGATTGGTAAAGAAAGAGGTTATCGTAAGTCTTTAAGGACATATGAAAGCCATTGTAGCTCACTAATTGTTGATGTCATGCTTCTATACTTAGCTTTAGTTGATAAACGGGACATAGTGGCTTGTTTCTTTGTTTTCTAAGACACTAATGAGCTTCCCAAGAAAATTCAGTAACATGTCAATGATGTTCTAGTTTCTTTACATCCTGCCTAATCTGCATATGAGTATCTTGTCAGAGAAAAATCGAAGCTTGTTGGATAGTAAATACCTTTTGAAGAACAACCTTTTATGTACTTTAGAAGATGTATAGCTACATTCCAGTGATTGGTATTTGGCCTATCCATATATTGACTAAGTTATTGAATAGCATGTGTAAAGTCTAGCCTTGTTAGATTAAAATATGGAAGTCTTCCTACAAGCCTAATATACTGCTCAAGATTTTCTACAAGGGAAACAAAAGTATGATTGAGTTTATGTCCTATAGGAAGAGGTATTGTTGGTACTTTGATAGTTTCAAGATGAGAATCTTTAATTAGGTCTTGAATGTATTTATTTAGAGACAAGAAAGTACTTGTCGATGACTTGGCTATTTTCAATCCTAAAAAATACTTAGCTTCTCCTAAGTCTTTAACTGAATACTTGAAATAAAGATAGCCTTTGAGGTTGATTATATGATCTTTATTGTTTGAGAACGTCATTCACCTAGATGATGAGAGGAATAACAAATTCCCTCTGAGTGTGAATGAATAAGTAATGATCATCAGGTGACTGATTAAAACCATAAGAAACTAAGGCATCAGTAATTTATTTACTCCACTGTCAATAAGATTTTTTCAAACCATATAATGGTCTCTTTAATCTTCTGATTTGATTGTTAGAAGTTGTAGCATAGCCTGGAGTCAATGTCATACATATTTCTTTATTTATGGAACCATGAAGGAAGGCATTATTAATGTCCATTTGATATAAGGGCCAACTATGATTGGTTGCTATAAGGATTAGAAGTCTGACAGTAGTAAGCTTGGCTAAAGGTGAAAAACATTCATTGTAATCTTCTCCTTCTTTCTGGTTGTATCCTTTAGCTACTAACCTAGATTTACGCTTCTCAATTGCTTTTCTCCCTTTTCATAAGGTAATGAGTTCGCAGGTGTTGTTTGCTATTAGAGCAGCTATTTCTTGTTGCATAGCCTTTTTTCAAATTTGGATCCTGACTTGCCTTAGTATAGGAACTTGGTTCAATTTTTGCATACACAATACTTAATAAGGCACAATAGTTATCTAAAATCATTACATTATATAAGTCATTTTCTTAAACACAACAGTTACTGGACATTTCTTTGAGTTAGGATATAATCCTGTAGATGAGAGGGATATTTTGGTGCTCTTTTAGGTCTAGAATCTATAACTTTTGTGGTTGTTTGAGTTACTGGAACAATTTCAACATGATGCATTATCATGTGGTTCAAAGAGTTTAGCAGTATGTATTGCGCTTTCATTTTGTCCATTGTTAGCATACCTATGATCATCAAAATCATCTAAACTCTCCATATTTGTTGACTTTCTTCAAGCAAAATATGTTTATGATTAATTTATGATACCTGAGGTAACGAAAAAGGAAAAATATCTTCCATAAATCTAACATCTCTACTGATTATAATCCTTTTACTTTTTAAGTCATATAATTTAAATGCCTTTTATCCAGGAGGATACCCTAGAAATAGACATTAAATAGCTCTATTATTGAATTTATTTTTTAATGGTTATGTGTTAGTTTCAAAGCAAAAACAACCAAAGGTTTTGAGCTTGTGGTAATTAGGTGGTATTTTATTGAACAACTTTGTGTAAGGAATCTCTTAATTAAGTGCTGAGGAGGGTGTAATGTTTAGGATAAAAGTTGCAGATAGAATGCATTCTCCCTAGAATCAATTTGGTAGAGAAGCTTGAATTTTTAAAGCTCTTGCCACTTGTAAAAGACTCTTGTGCTTTAATTCAACCACACTATGTTGATGTGGTGTGTAGGGTGCACTTCTTTGGTGTTGAATTCCTTTTCTTTGAAAGAAAGATCTAATATTATTGTTAACAAATTGTATAGGGTGCTTTATCTAGATTGAGAGTATTCTTGTATGCTTCCTTTTGTTTCTCATCCCTTAGGATCATGGCATAAATCTTATTCATAGTTGGTAAAGGATCAGCGATTAAAATTTGACCTCTTACTGTCTCGAATGAATCTTTAATCCCCCCCATCAAAAATTTCATAGACTTAAACCTCTCAACAATAGCAAGCATTTTCTTTTGCATCACAATCACAACCTTCCTTTTCATAAGCAGGTATGGGTACTAAAATGCTTAATTTTTCCAACAATCATTTCAATTTTGTAAAGTAAAGAGCATAAGACATCGTACTTTGCTTTGTTTATTAATATCCCTTTGGATCTAATATTCAAGAGTACCATTACTCTCAAAAAACTACTTTGTTATCGCTTTTCGTAGTTCATTTGCGCTGTTAACATACATAAACTACTAAACCAATTCACTTGATATTGAATTAATAATCCAACTTCTCACCATGTTATCTTGCTCAACCCAATTCTTGCAATCTCAATGAGTGATTATTGGTTTTGCAGTTTGTTCATGAATGAAACCGACTTGGTCATGAGCTCCTAAAGCGATAATAACGTTTCAACTCCATGAAACATAATTATTTTCATTTAATTGAATATTGACTAATGGGTTAAAAGTGTGTTTCTTAGTGTGAATAGATAGCATGATCTCTTCATTCATATTCCTAGATCTGGCAGCCATTTTTAAGGTTTATAAGAATCAAAAAAGAAGGATCATTTAAGGATTAGAAAGAGGGTTTGAGATTGAATTTTATTCGAACAACATACCTAGAAGATATGTGCTCTGATACCATGAGAATTTCTCAATTCAGGGTTTTGGAATTTCAATTTTATTGAATCTCAAATTGATTACATACTAATGAGAGAAGCTAGTTATTTATCGAAAAAAAATTGTTGCTATAAATGAATGCTACCTAGGCTAGAAAACGTTGCTATAAAGTTCCTAGCCAACTAGGAAATAACTAAGAAAGGAAATGCATTTAAAACATATAATAAAATACATGGGACAAAAACATTGTGTGACCCTTGAACTTTTTCCTATCCTCATTTATCATATTGTCAACATCATTTAAGGGAATAAAGTGAGAAAAAGATTCAGTATCATTCATAGAATATGGGAAAACATTTTCATAAAATACAACATCGCAAGTAACAATGACCTTTTTATTGTCTAAATCATATAGCTTATAGGCCTTTTGGCCAACTGAATACCCTAAGAATATGCACCTAATCCCTCTTTGATCAAATTTTCCTTTGTGGGGCTGAGTATTAGGAGCATGACATAAACAATCAAAAACTCGTAACATGTCATAAGGAGCAAGTTTATTAAATAGTTTAACATATGGGGTTTTCCATTGCAAGACACTTGATAGTATCAAATTAATAAGAAACGTGGTTGTGAGAATGCATTCTCCCCAAAAATGATATGGTAAAGAGGCATGGATTTTGATTGCTCTAGCTAGCTCAAAGAGATGTCTATGTTTTCTTTCAGCAATTCCATTATGTTGAGGAGTGTAAGGTGTGCTTTTCTAGTGAATTGTCCCATTTTGTTTAAGAAATATTTCTAATTCTTGATTGGTAAACTCAGTTCTATTGTCACTCCTAAGTATCTAACAGTTTTATACAATTGTGCTTTGATATAAGCAAAAAAAATCAAAGTATGTATGACATGAGTTTAATCCTTAAGGAGGAATGTCCAAGTAAATCTAGTAAAATCATCTATGATGGTCAAAACGTATTGTGCACTAGAAAGTGTTTTTGCCTTATAAGGACCCCAAAGATAGTATGAACTAATTCAAACTTTTCTTTCGATTCATTGTTCCTGTCAAGAAATGGGAGTCTATATTGCTTAGCTAAAGGGCAAATATGACAAGTATGAGACTTTAGACTGCTAATATTCAACTCTTTTATATGAATTAAATGTGAAAAACAACAATGCGCAAGTCTAAAATTCCATAGCATTATATTATTACAATCAAGAGTAACAGAAGTACTTGAAACATTTCCACAAAAAAGAGTCTTAATACATTCTCTATCTATTTTAAAATCTCTCAAAACATGTTGAACTTGTGCTTGAGTGAACTTAAAGCTGCTAGCATCCAACTTGTATAGACCTCCCTCATGTCTCCTAATAGCAATAACCTTATTTAGTGGGTCCTGAAATAGACATCCATTAGGGTAGAATGTTACTTTCAAATCATTCTCTTTTCACAACTTTCCAACAGACAATGTGTTATATTTAAACTTAGGTATATGTAAAGAATATGCTTTAAGATTAATTCATTATCTAATGCAATTGGTCCTGTATGTGTGACCAAGGTATGTTGGTGGTTTGGTAAGTAAACTGGGGATGGCGGGTTTAGGGTTTCATTATTTAAAAAGAATCAAAGCATGGTGTCATATGGTTACTTGCTCCTATATCAACAATCCAGGTGCCAAGTTTTGAATCGAGTTTCATACCTTAGAACTCAAATGAGTTTGTATGAGCATAATTGGTTTCACTAGGTCTCTTTAGAAGCTTCTGCATCTCCTGTGAATAGCTGGCTATAAGCATTCTTCCAACGCTTTCAATATCATTACTGCCTTTGTCATCAAAAGGGCTATTAAGCATGTTATAACTATCATGAATCTGGACTTCACCAGCAAACTTTGGCCTTGTTATAGCCTGATATCCTTTGTTCCACTATTTGTTAGCATTTCTCTGATGATCCTTGGGTCCTTTCCACCATTTAGGATACCCATTGAGTTTAAAACAGCCACTTCAATTGTGTCTAGAGGTGTTACAGAAAGTGCAGTACTTATTTGGGTCTCCTTTTTGTTGTCTCCCTTCATTATTCCTCTTATTAAGTGCTTCAACCATTATGGCAGCCTCAACATTAGAGTTAACATTGACAGTATTATAGACACCTTTCTATTTTTCCTCATATAAAATAAGTGCATAAGTTTTATTAATTATAGGCCAGGGATCCATGGATAAGATTAACCTCTGATTCTATCGAAAGAATCATTTAAACCCATCAAGAATTGAATTACTTAAGTGCAATTATCTGCATCTCTGATCTTTTTCTTCAAACCACATGCGATTTGTTGTTGTCACTGTGTGGAATAGGTGATAAACCATTCAACTTATCCCATAATCTCTTGATCTTGGCATAATATATAAGCAGCCATAATTAGAGTATTTTGTTTGGTTGAGGGGAATTCACACAAAAGCTTGTATTCAAGAGGACCCTTATGTTTTCAATACCTCTCACGAATTTTATCCCATAGTTGTTTGGCATTACTTACATTAAGAAACTATTAGCAATATCCTTTGAAAGGAAAAAACAATTCAAGAGATTACCATACAATCATGCTTCTGCCAGGTGATGTATTCACTAGATTCTTCATCCTTAGGAGCTGGCTTAGATCCATTGATGTGTCCAAGCCTTTCTCTTACTCCAAGCTCAATTTTTGATTGCTCAACTCCATGTGAGGTAGTTGTTTCCTATGAATTGGCCATTCATAATAAAGATGGTTGAGTTATTAAACTCGGATCCAAAATTTTCAGATCCATTTGTAGCCATAGAGAAGCTTGTTTTTGAGATTAAAATGAAGATGAATGAAAGAGATGAAAAGATTTTAGATGAAGAGAAAAATTTAAAGAGCCAGGGATAGAACCCGGTCTGATACCACGAAAAAAGATTAGAAAGAAAAGTTTTTCTTATTCATTCAATGATCAAAACAAGAGACTAATGCTCTTTAAATACAAGAAAGGTTGCTTAAGATCTAAGCACAAACGTAAAAGGGAAAAAAACTTAAACTAGGAAAACAATTAAACTATGGAAATATAATAAATGCTAATTAAACAATCTAAGGAAACGATTTGAATAGGAGAGGATGCAAAAAAGGAGAAGGAGTGTGTGATTTGTGCTGAGCAAAAAAGGAAATGGACAAGAGTCAGAATGGTCCGTGTAGTTTAATTCTGAAACAAAGAAAGCTGGAAGGAAGGTGCTAGGCAATTATCTTCCAACAGCTTGCTCAAACAGACAATTAAAAGCAAAAGAGGTGGTGAAGAAACCAGATGAATGGTTCCTCCAAGTTACTGAATCAGGAATATTAGGATTGAGGATGATATTTTGTTCCAAGTAGGTCTAAGCATGGAGAATATCAGAATTGATGGCAGTTGGGAGAAGCCATTTTCCATTCCTCCACAGATCAGCAACCTTAGCACTCTTAGCAACACCAGATTCTTTCATGTCAACATTTGGAAATTTTCCTCTGAGTAACTTACCTGTCATCCCAGGAGTATAGCTTGAAGATTTGATCCTAAATAGAGAACAAAAATGCAATGAAAGGCATAATTTTGATTTAGTAGTATATTGATAATGTTCTAAATCTTAGATGAAGAAAATAATACATCGATTGTGCTGAACAGACTAAATTTTCATATACTCTACACATTTCAATGAGTAAAATATTTCTGAACTCGTGAATGAATATTCTCAATGCTAACAGGTTTTGAAAGATGAAAAACAGGAGAATAAATCATGTTTGGTAATTCTGGTAATGGAGTTTTAAATTTCAGAATTTGAATTACTTGTCCGACACTAGGCCTTCCCTTGCTAATTGGATTCGTGCACAACAAACCCACATTCATCAAGCATTTTAGCTCTTCTGAATCAAAGTTCATATCTAATTTCACATCAGCTGCATCCAAAATATTTCCAGCTTTATGATATGTCCATACTTCTTTTATCAGACGCGAAGGATCTTGATCTCTGTAGTTTCGTCTTCCACAGGCGATTTCCAGTGCTACAACCCTAAAGTTGTACATGTCAGATTCTTTGCTAGCTCTGCCATCAATCTGGTATTCTGGTGCCACATAGCCTCTTATACTGAATGGATTTGTTATTTCAGTTTTCATGCATGAACCCATAAACTTTGCAATCCCAAATTCACCGAGTTTAGTTCTGAAATCGTTATCTAACAGGATGTTTTCGGGTTTTATATCTCTATGCAGGACAGGTTTGTCGACACTCTCATTAAGATATTGTAAGACAGATTGATGAATAATAACAATAATTTTCAGAGAATTAGT
>CANXYA013148097.1:0-10452 GCA_948193465.1 Acalypha hispida
CATGGAATAGGCTCATATCATGGTTCTGTAGGAGGTGTACAAGTAAGAATAAAGTTGTTGAGATTAGAAGGTTCATTTTATGCTCCACAGTGTACCATTTATGGAAAACTAGGAATAAAGTAATTTTCCATAATGATACACCTGATAGTAGAAGTGTTATTAGTCAGATTTGGAGTAGTTTATTAGGTAAATACTGTATAGGAAATGGGGGAAGGTACATAGATCTTGTATAGGATTTCTTAAGAGATTAATTGGTGAGTTTTGCTTTTTGTGTTCCGAGTGGTGTGTTTCAGGATAATCTCTCTGAGTTTTGTACTATTGCTAGTTTGAGTAATGTGATTTTTTTTGGTTTGTAAAATAAAAAAGAAAATTCCAATTCGAAATTTTGATATTTTAGCAATTAATTGGCCCAAACTCTCCGACAACAAAGCACCACATTTAATAAATAAATAAAATATGACAAATTTATATCATATAAATTATGTACATATTCACAAGTGCCAAATTCAATTTTGGGAACCAATTGCTTAAACCAATTAACACAGCCAACTAAGTTCCTTTTCCTTTCAATTCGACGGAACATTCATTAAACAATTTACGCCCGTTATTATTAAAAATAAGAAACTAAAAATACTTATCTTGAGTGTGCTGATAATGTCTTAAATTATAAAAAAATATAAAACACCAAAATCGGAGTTGAGTCTCCTATTTTATATGAGGAAAACCCTATATGTCTTATCTAAAGACAAGTACATAAGTTTTTCAACATTATTCAAATACTAATTACTATTACCTAGAAACTTTTAAATAGACATTCACCAGTATATTTTATTCATGAGACTTTTTTTATTGATTATTTTTGTTTTTTTTAATATTTTAGTTCTTTTGTCATTTGTTATATTGAATTCAAAAGAAATATCACCTAATGTTCAAGTAATATTTTATTTTATATTTTATTTATAAATGTTATTGTTGTTTTTTCTTAACAAAGAAGTTATTGGGGTTCACATCATTAGCAGAGTGTAGTATAATTGAGTTTTAATCGAGTTCCAACGAGCTTTATTTTTGTAGGTTAAGTTAGAGTATTCATAATCTAGTAATGTTGATCCTATAGTTTGAACTGATTTAGGCTTCTTTTTGTAGCTCAAGTTATAATGATCTTGAATCGATAGTTTCAAACAACCGATATAAACAGAATTGGAATATGTCCAATTTCATCAACCTTAAATTAAAAAACTTCTAATTTATTTTTACTTTTTTTTAATTAAACGAAAAATAGATTTTCATAGCAACATGTGATACGCGAGGGAGTGGAAGTGAGAAGAAGAAGAAATTGTGGCTCTTTAAAACTAGTAATTTTTATTTTAAAAATTGGATTATATTATTATATTGGATAAGATTTTTATTAATTTTAGACAAGTAATAACTCTAACGAATGATTATTTTAAACAAATTGATTTACAAAATATGGAATTTATATTGATATGGAAATCTCATCATAATAAAGAGTTTCAATTTAAATAAAAATGATTTCTATATTATATGATGATCGTGTGCTTTAAATTTTAAGATTTAATATTTTTAAGGTGGTTTATTTTTGTTTACATTGTTATTCGTTTATGAAAATAATTTGTAATTGTATTTAAAGTTTTAAACCGTTTTCATAAATTATTGTTAGTTCGAAACTGCTATGCATTAGTTGTAAATTAAAGTTTTTTTAAAAACCGTAAATTAAAATAAAATCATGAACTTTTACTTATCCTCTTTTTAATAATTACACTCTAAATGGATTATCTAAGAGAAAAAAAAAACATGCACTCTAAATGATTTAATATAAACAAATACATAATTTATACATTTATATAAATTAAATATATTTTTTTCTCTAACTGGTATTTGAGTGTAAATTAGTAGTTAGAAATATTTAACGTTTCTCTCTCCAATTTTATAACATGTGTCGTCACAATAGTTTTGTGACGTGCGTTGTAATCTACCGATAATGGCCATGGTAAACCTTGAACAGACGTCAGAGTAACAACATATGCCGGAAAGAAGTAATAAAAAAATTCAAAATAGTGATGTTGGACGATCAATATGACATACCAATGGATGACAAAGTTTTATAGAAATATGGCTATGGGTGGACAAACTATAAAGCAGCAGCAACGAGGGGCTATGATTGAGAAGGAAGTAGAGGTTTCAAATGATGAGATTGATGATTGTGATGTGGATGCCGATGATTGTCCTACAATCCCAGTAACAACCGATGTTAAACGGTGACTACGTACAAAATATAATAGGGCTGGTATAGTTAAATTGCTAGGGCATATGGTTGGTTTTAATTTTTTAGAGCGTCGCTTACGTGTGTTATGACAAGTTCATTCACCCATGGATATTATGAATTCAGAGAATGAAGTGTATGTGATTCGTTTCCAGAACAAGATTAAGTATGAACAACTTTGTATAGGGGGGCTTTGGGTCATAGCGGATCATTAACAGGCAGTACAAAAGTGGTATCCTAACTTTAATGCTCATCAATTTCATGTCAATAGTTTGCGAGTATGGGTTCGTTTTCCCAACCTTCCGCTACTATGATGAGTCTTTTTTAATGGATATGGGCAAGCGAATTGGGATACCTTTACGGGTGGATATTACGACTTTGGAGGGGTCTCGAGGTAAATTTGCTAGGATGTGTGTTGAGGTCAATTTGTCAAGCCTTTTCTAGTCAATTCGTATGAATAGAAGAATCTATAGGATTGAGTATGAAGCCATGCATATGATTTGTTTTGCATATGGAAAGTATGGTCATCGTCAGGATGTGTGTGCTTCTAAGAAGGTGGCTATGGCACAAGGTGGGGAGGTTTTGCCGAAAGATGATACGACATGGAAGGAAGCTCATGGAGGGGTGGCTATGGTTTCAGAACCGGTGTGTGTGCCGGAGGTTTTTGAGTCATTGGCCAGTGGATGATGGTAAAAAGAAATAATAGGCGACAAACATGCTCTAGAGTTCGTACTGATGGTGTTCAACAAAGGTCTGGAATGGAGTAAGTCAAAGGTTCAAGGTTTGCTATCTTGGATGGTTGTGTAGAGGAGGAGAGCGTGGAAGATCCTAGAGCAAGGATTAGGAGTGTAGTCAAGGAGTGTGAGGTTGTAACAAAGCCTGTATTTCATCCAAGGAAGGAAAAGGGAGTGAGGATTGTTGATTCTAAACAGGTTGTTAACCACTTTGTCTATGATACTCAATTTCGGTCTGAGGGGACTCAAGTGAGGGGGGGCTTTGCCAATCGTGGCGGCGGAGCAAAAGAGAGGTAGATCTTGATCTGCAGCTCTCATCAATCACCATGTCCTTATCTCAGGTGGTTTGCTCACTCCTTCTACTTCAAAGGTGGTGTATTCTCAACATGAAGATATTGATGAAAATGATTGCGCGGAGGAATTTTTGGTAACATTAATTCATCCTTCTGAGGAACTGGATGATGAGTTAGTAGGGATGCCACCTTTGGAAGAGGACGTGATTGCTTTGGCTAGGTTGCATGGGAGAGGTGGCCATGCATGTGCTAGAAATTTGAAGGATATGGTTATGACCACTATTGGCCAGGAAATGTGATCATATTGTGATTATGCTTACTCGTCGGATCTTTCATGTTGTGGTAGACAATCTGTTGTTTCAGTGCATGCTTTTGAGTCGAGAATAAGTGATTTCTATTCACCATATTTACCGTGAGTCGAATCAAGTAGCGGATGTTATAATTCATTAAGTTTTTGAGTTTGTGATAGAGATTCATTATCTATCCAACCTGTTTTCGGAGGTTGCGCATTTGCTTAAAAAAATATTACTAAAATTTTTTTTTCTAAATTATAAATTGATTTGGGTATTTCTCTTCCATGTTATATAAAAAAAAAAATAAACAAGAAGCATTTTCAAATAATTTTAGAATATCACAGAAAATATTTATCCTTACTTAATTATGATTTTTTTAATTATAATTAATATTGACTGGTTACAATTATAGACCTGCAACTTTCTCGGGTTTTAGACTAGTTAAGAGAAATCTACTAAATACATCTTTTTAATAAGTTTTTTTGGTTTCACACGCGGGTTGTAACTTTTGAAAATTTTAAACACTAATTTATTAAATTTATTAAGTTTTGAACAACAAAAATAAATCCATTCCATTTCCTTTTTCAAATTAAACTTGAAATAATGACTAACTTAAAACATGATGATAATTTTATTTGAATTCACTATCCATCACTTTTATCTATTTTTTATTTTGTTTTAATGTAAGTAAACTGCTATAATATTTTTATCCATTTATTTCCATTTTTCTTATTAGCTATTATTTGAAAGCATTATTAGTTATTTCTAAATGATTGTGATTATATTTATTATACCTTTATAAAATTTGTTTTGTTTTTTTATAAAAATATTTATGAAATTTGTTTATTTTTATATATGATTTTTATATATCTAAATTGGTTTAATAAACATTATAATGTTTATTTTCTTTGAGATTTCATTCATTTAAAAATAAAACAATTAATATATCATAATAAATATATATACACAGAAAGGAAGACACTTGAACTAACTAAATTGTCCTTATATTTTTATTAATATTACAAATTTATTAAAAAAGAATCAAGGGTTCGTAATTAATCAGTATCGATATATAAATACAAATTTAACGGAGATACATTCGTAACTTCACGAATTGTACTTGTCAGAATGCTTTATGAGAATTCAATTCTTCATACCCAAAGCAATCCATGTTATTAATTCAATTACAATTTCAATCTAAAAAATAGCCTTCAAATAAATTTCTCCCAAAAACCTTATGGATTTTCAACAACAAATTTTAATATGATGGATTATGGTTCCAATGCCAAAAAGAAACCATGTCCTCTTTTTTTCTATATCAGTTATTTTTATTCGATCTGTGTCAGTTACCACCATTCACACTCCCTTATGATCTTTTTCATACACTTTCGTTGACGATGAGAAACTCTCCAATTCTTTGAAACCGGGTTTTGTGTTTTGATTTACACTCTGGTTTCTGTTTTTTTTTTTCACTGGAATTGACGTATCTTTCGATTTTTTAGGAAGACAGCATGTATTGTGGTGCTGACGTGGAGGCTTTTCAGGCCACATTGAATTATCGCACTGTTGGAAATGCTTTCATGATTTCTTCTCAATCGTTGGATTCAAGTGTTGCAAGTAACCTCTTTTTTGCTAATTATATCATTTGTAGCTATTGATTTGCTTTTTGTTTAGAAATATTTTATACAGAAGGAATATTATATTTTACTCTGCAAATTAGATTAACGAAAATTAGTGCTAGCAATTTTTTTGGCTATATTTCATGTGAATCTGTAATTCCAGTTTCCTAATGCACTTTGGCATTATATACGTGACAAGTTAATTATTATAGTTCCAATATCTGCATTTGTAATTTCGGATAAATTCTGAGAGCACTATTGAAATAGGTAATTCTTAAATTCTGTTTTCCTAAATATATGTTAATAACATCATTCTTCCTCTGCAGGTTGCTCCAAAGAAGTTGACACTCAAGAATGTGTTACTGACTGCATTGTAGATGTAATACGTAAATGTCTTGTTATGGGTTATAATTACCGATGGAGTTATCCTTATTCCTGGAGGTTTAAATGATCTCATTCCACTGGACGAATCGATGAGGGGCAATAATGAATCTGAATGAATTCACTTAAGTATATAGCAATCCGTTGGAAGATTTAATTGAAGAAGTAGTTTCTCATGTATATATCTTTGATTGAAGAACCGCTGTGAATCTTTCTATTTATGTGATGGTATTCATTCACTTCTATGATTTTTAACTGCTAGTAACAATTTACAATATTAAAAAACGAATAATATAAATGAAATAATAATTAAAGAAATAATATTCAGAAAATTACTGAAATAGGAAAGTGTCGAGGCCTGCATTTGACAATTTACTTAAGGCAGATTTGCCTACACCTTTGGTACTTGAGTGAATGGAGGCGTTTATCTCTCAGGATACAACGACAAACAGCTCAAGAAGATTAAGCACCAATCTAGAGCTCAGTGAACGAGTAATACCTTTTTTATCATTGGAATTTTATTTAGAGAGAACAAAAATTTCCTTAAGAGGCAGGAAATTTTTTCTAGTGGTATTTAGTAGATAATATCTTAGTAAACCAGAAAGTATTGGCTTATATAGGAAATAAGAGATTGAAGATATTAAATGGATAATTAAAAAAGATAAACATATTAGAGTTGTTAAAGAAATAACAAAGCGAACATTTACAATAAATTGAAGTTAGCTAATTTAAAATTGAGTTAATAAATTAACTTTTCTAAACTTTAAGAATATATGTATTCACCAGATTATCTTTTGATAAATTATTAACACGTACATTCACCAACATTCAACAACTTATCTTTTGGTAAATTAGGTGAGATGAAAATTTATTATCCAACAAATTTGTTGAGAATTAAAATTCACACTGGGCTAAAAAATTAGATTGGTTTACACTAAACCCAACAAGTCCGAACATTTATGGAGCCCCATGTTGTGTGAGTGTGTCTCTAATCCAAAGGCCAACCTCTACACAACTTCCAATTTTATTTTCTCAATAATGTTGCGTACAACATACTTTTAACATCAATTTTTCATTCATCACTTAAAATATTCATTTTTGTCCAACAATCCCCCACATGAATTAAATTGATAGAGTAATGATTCGATGTGGTGATAGATCTACAATCGATATTTGCATAGGATAGGTAGGCATCAACCTTTGAACCTTCCCTTGTGAAAGTATATTTACTGTACTGGTTGACCAGTAGACGATGATGTCCTTGAACTGTTCTGCCGTTTGTGTACACGATGATATACCACACACAAATGCCTTTCTGGTACTGCTTTAGTTCTCATGGTTATGTTTGTTATGGTCATGAACATCTCCTGGTTCTGCTAGATTTTTAGAAAACTATGCCCCGATAGTTTCCTTCGAAGCGACCCCACTTCTCTCTCACATAGGTGATTCATGTTGTTCGGCTAATCGATACACACATAACCATTAAAAGCATATCTAGATCTATGTGACGTAACCCGTCAAAACATATAGTCATTATTGCTTAACCTCTACCATTTACATCACAAGAACGGACAGAGGAGTAATGATCCCCCACGGTGACAACACAAGGTCTGTGCAAGTAGATTTTCCCTTTGAATCTAAATCTCGGGATCTCCAGTCAACTAGGTTAGATTTTTCATTACACAACGCCTTAATTTCTAATGGGCTTTAGTCCCATTCCTCTCGATGCTTTCTCAACTTGATCTCAATTCAAACCTTTGGTTAGCAGATCCGCAAGATTTTCTTTTGACTGTACAAAATCAATAGAAATAACTCCAGTCGAGATCAGTTGTCTAACGGTATTATATTGACAATGCATGTGTCGTGACTTACCGTTGTACATCACATTCCGTGCTCTACCAATAATAGCTTTATTATCACAGTTTATACATAATGTAGGCACAGGTTTCGGCCATTCCAGAATATCCTCCAAGAAATTACATAGCCATTCAACTTCTTCTCCAACTTTATCCAGAGCTACAAACTCATATTCCATTGTGGAACTGGTTATAATCGTTTGTCTTGAGGATTTCCAGGATACAACTCCTCCTCCCAAGGTAAAAACATACTCACTGGTGCCTTTGGTATCTTGCATATCAGATATCCAACTAGAGTATCCTTCTAATACTGCAGCATCTCTCGAATAATGCAATCCATAATCACAAGTGTATCAGAGATACCTAAGTATTCTTACAATCGCTTTCCAATGCATTTCCCCGGGATTTCTTGTAAATCTGCTTAGACTGCTCACAGTAAAAGCAATATCAGGTCTGGTACAGCTCATGAGATACATAAGACTACCAATGATCCGTGCATATTGTATTTGATATGCACTTTCACCTTTTTTCTTAGATAGATGTTGGCTAGTATCCATTGGAATTCTAGCTTCCCCAGTATCATCCTTAATGAATCGTCCAATAATCTTATCCACGTAATGTAACTGAGTCAGTATGAGACCATTGGATGACTATTTAATTTGAATGCTCAAAATAACATCTGCTAGTACCATATCTTTCATGTCAAACCTCTAGTTTAACATATTCTTGGTATACTTTACCATGTCATCATTATTTCCAACAATGAGTATGTCATCTACATACAAGCATAGGATCACATATTCATCAGCATTATATTTGACATATACACATCTGTCACACTCGTTGATCTTAAAACCATTCAAGATCATGACATTGTCAAACTTTTCATGCCATTGTTTTGGTGTTTGCTTAAATATATACATGGACTTCACCAACTTACAGACTTTTATTTCTTGTCCAGGAACTACATGACCCTCAGGTTGTTCTATGTATATTTCATCATCAAGATCACCATTTAGAAAAGTTGTTTTCACATCCATTTGATGTACTTCTAGATCCTGCAATGTAGCAATCGCAAGTAACATCCTGATGGAAGTTATTCTCGACATAAGAAAAAACGTATCAAAGTAATCAAGGCCTTCTTATTGAGTATATCCTTTTATAACCAATCTTGCCATATACTTATACTTGTCAATTGTTCCATCTACTTTAATTTTCTGTTTGAAAATCTATTTGAAACTTAGTGGTTTATTTTTCAAAGAAAAAAATCCACTAATTTCTACATATGATGGAATCAATTTAACTTTTATGGCCTCTCACCATAAAGAGCTCTCATATAAGATTGAAATTCACATTTGTACTTATAGATTGGAAGGATTTTTATCCTTTATCCTTTTGCTCATTCATTTTCAACAATTTATTGAAAACCTTTGACTATTGTCATCAATAGTCTCTAAAATTTATGTCAATAAATTTCATTACATATTCAAAGAATACGTAATATTCAAAGAATACTTCTTTGAAAAAGAATATTCTTTGATTCCACTATCACATGTTATATTCATACATAAGAAATCAATATGCATTTTATAATGTGCATAACCAACAAATCCACTTTAGGACGTGCTTTCATTTATTTTGGTAAATGAGCTATTACCTTAACTAGACACCCCCACATTTTAATATAGTTGTTGAAAGATTTCTTTATCTTTCCATAACTCATATAATGTGTAGTCATCACATTGTAGGGTACCTTATTTAAAAGGTAATTAGTTATTCTTTGACTTTCTCCCACATTGCAATCAAATGATTTTTCATCTCATCTTGTTGCAACTACAACACTTTCCTTGAAATTTCAATTTCTTGGAAATATCGTCTTTTGATTTCATCATTAACCAAAATGTGGCTACTCTTATTCATGAAATCTTATTAGACTTCCACCACATATCCTCAATAGCAATGAAAATTTCAGAGAGTTACTTCGTTATAACAAATAATGTTTACTTTTATTCAAAGGTTTACAAACAACTCTTCACATGTCACTTTTTCCACATGCTTAAAATAATTTTTAAAGTTATTCCTAAAGATTGTAGCTTCTTAATAGTAGCTTCAACCATAAATGATTCACTTATAAAAATTATTGCAACATGAATATCACGCATAATAAGTTGGACTTTTTCACCTAACTTATCTCAATTTTAGAATCAACCAAAAGTATTATCATCCTCAGATTTAGACTTATGGTATCATTATTCTCATAATT
The DNA here is from genome assembly GCA_948193465.1 of Acalypha hispida. NCBI lineage: Eukaryota > Viridiplantae > Streptophyta > Magnoliopsida > Malpighiales > Euphorbiaceae > Acalypha > Acalypha hispida. Next base: position 9,721 of record CANXYA013148097.1, read on the forward strand.
CTTTTACTATTATCTTATCAGTTAATACTTCATAACGTATATTAAATAAATTATTATAGCAAAAAATATCATATTGCTTTTATGTCTCAACAATAATTAAGACAAAGCCTCATAAACCTCATTCTCTTTAACAGTTGAGGAATTTTTTTTCCCTTATAGAATCTCGCAAGATTGAACATAGTAAACAACAACATTTTTGTTGCTAGTTTCAGAATTCATTTCAATAAATTTACCAAACTTTCCATTTTTAAATACTGTTACTAGCAATGTTAGGCAAAAAGCCTAGGTACTATCAGTAACTTCACTAGTAGCACTATAAATGTGCTAAAATTTGACAAGTGTCATTAAATACACTAATTCTGTTACACGACAGGATTTTAGTCAAAACTAAATCCAGAAACAGAAATATCTAACATATTTGTTACGATCTCATCAAAATAATCATACCAAAAATATAATTTTTCAAAATTAAATTCTTTGATAACGCCAAATTATTATTTTTTTTAAGAAAGAAGCAAAACTAAAAAAACAAGTTATTTGCTTGCACATAAAATTAAAAATTTTGTATATAAATACAAAATGCTTCAAAACACGATCGTACAACAATTAAATTAAACATTAGAAAATGAAAAAATAGAATTAGAAACAAAATTCTATTATATCTACATAAAATCATAATTATGTTAAAACCAATTGTAAACAATTTTGTTAACCGTTTAAATTTTAGTCAAT
>CANXYA013154890.1:0-11079 GCA_948193465.1 Acalypha hispida
CTTTAATTATTTTTAGTATTCTTTAATTATAAAACAGACCTGAAAACATAAGAAAACACTAAAACACAAGTGAAAAGCATAATTACGTAAATTAAACGATTTATTGAATAAACACTAAACAAACTAACTAAAATTTTAAAATAAACTAACTAAAACACTACAAAAATATAGGAGTAATTAGCACTTATCATAGAATAAAAGGCTTTTGGCGGGAAAAAACCCCAATAAAAGGGCAAGAGTGTCAACAGTCACGTCGTTTCCCTTGTCCTTAAAACGAGATGATGCCACGTCGAGCTTGATCGAGGGTCCTAAATATGCCTCTACAGGTGCCCTCCCCTCTATATAAGGAGGGTACTATTTTTATTTCTTTCTCATCTTTGCATTTTTAAGAGAGATAAGTGAGCTCCCAGTGATTGTAGAGAGAAGCGACTGTTCTATGGAACCCCCTTTGTTTGTGAAACATCTTATTCCTGGTTTTGGTGAGATTCTCTTTGGTATGCCTTCTATTTTCTCTACGCTAGGTACTGACTCCTAGTGTTTATTTGTAGTGTTGCCTTCTACCATCTTTAAGAGGAAGAGTGGAAGTGTGACTCATGTCTATGTACCACCAGCCATGTGCCGGCCAAGAGCAACAGTGCAAGCAAAGCTCGATCTGGAAAGAAGAGAGAATCCTTGCCTGGTGTAGTCATCATGGAGGGGGCGAGGAAAGATTGTGGGAGAACTCCCTCCTGTACCTCTATATATGACAAGGGGAAGAAGCTCGATGAGAGACCACGTTAACTGCCCCAAGTGAGCATTCTGAGGGGGCTTGAGGAAAGACCCGTAAGCCCACCCCGGAGAAGGCTTCTTGTGAGAGCCTTTGCTACTGTATCCGCAGGAGTTTGCTGAAGTTGGACCCTCCTCGAGGCATTCATACTATCTTATCCACTATTGTTCCTTCCCTTGTTGCTGAGGAGAGGAAAGATGTGCTGTCAGAGGACAAGGATGGTCCTGATTTGGTTGCCTATTTCATGCTGAAGGTGAGCTTTTCTCCTTAATTTACTTTGTAAATGCTGATACTTGTGTAAGATAATTTACTTTCTCCTTCCTCCTGGCTAGGTGATTGGTGGCCTTAAGGTCACCCGGCGTTATCAACGTGAGGTGGAAAAGGAGGCTAGCAATGCGGATGAAGAGAAAGGGACAACTCTTGCTAAGCTTGCCAAGGAAAAGGAAGCTCGCCTGGAATTTCAAAAAAACTTTAAAGCTGGTGTTAACCGCATCCGTGACTTATTGGATGAGAAGGAGAAGTTGCTCTAGAAGAAAGCTCAGCTGGAGTCTCGTTTGGAAGAGGAAATCTAGAGAACAGTTGTTTCCCTTATTCAGGATTGGGTTGATGCTGCAGTTAAGGAGCGCCTTGAGAAGCAGGTTGAAGAGCTGGAACAATCCTTTGATGGTCGGCTGAAGAAGCACATCGATGATCTGGTAAAAACTTTTTCCAAGGCTGTTGATCATTTTGATGAAGCCATTCTCCAGGCCCTTCGTGCTGCCTACCCAGGCCAAGACTTCAGCTTTTTGGAGAAGCTCAACATTGGGAATAGCATTGATGCTGTCCAAGGACTACCTCCTTCATCTCTAGTGAGTACTCCTGGCGAAGACGTCCATTCTTTCCTTCATGACTTGCAATATCAACCAGAACTTCTAAGTCCCCTTTCTTGACATTTGCAGATGCTACAGGAGGAGGATATAGCAGAGCAAGCTAAGCACCAGGATGAAGATGATGCTGAAAAGGCTGCTTGATGCTGATTTCCTGGGGCTCTACTAATTTTATTGATTTATCTTTTACTCCCGGGGGAGCATGTTTATTGGAAGTTGTCACCTCCCCTGGGCTTTTGACTCATGTCCACAACTTTCACTTTTTACTAATTAATTATTCATCTTTTCCTCCAACTTGCCTTCATTTATCTCCTTGCTTTGATTGTGCCTTTTTAGCGATACTTTTGGTCTTTATGCCTCATATACCTTAATGATGGAAGCCCGGTTAAAACCCAGTTCTTCATGATTTTCTCAATAATACGCCAGGGGCCAATATTCAACCTTGGTCTTATTCCCAGCGCTTTAATGGTATATTTTGGGGGCCGAGCCCTTTGGCTTGGTCTTACGCCCAACACTTTAATAATACGCAGGGGGCCAAGTTAAGACTTGGTCTTACACCCAACTTTTAATAATACGCCGGGGGCCAAGTCTAGACTTAGTCTTACGCCTAACTTTAATAATACGCGGGGTCCAAGTCAAGACTTGGTCTTACGCCCATCTTTAATAATACGATGGGGGGCAAGTCAAGACTTGGTCTTACGCCCAACACTTTAATAATATTTTGGGGGCCAAGTCCTTTGGCATGGTCTTACTCCCAACACTTTAATAATATTTTGGGGGCCAAGTCCTTTGGCTTGGTCTTACGCCCAACACTTTAATAATATTTTGCCTGTCGATCGCCAGATCTTGGGACCCAGCCCGGAGTACTTCCGGGTGGTACAGGTGATTTTCATCGTGTCACGCCAGGCTTGAATCTAGTCTTATAGATCTTTATGTTTTTGACCAACTGGTCTTATGTGTGCCATGCCAAGGGCTAGGCTTGGCCTTATAGGTGTTTCTGTTTTTTACCAGCAGGTCTTATTTGTCATGCCAAAGGCTAGGCTTGGCCTTATAGGTCTTTTACTTCTGACCAACCAAGGGGTTTTCCTAGCCTTCAGGTCTGATGTGCCATGCCAAGGACTTATGCCTGGCCTTACAGGTCTTTTATGGCCAGCTAGGATTTTTCCCCGGTGTTACGGGCCTTGAAGTATGCCATGCTAAGGGCTAAGCTTGGCCTTACAAGTCTTTAATTATTTTACCAGCCGGGGGTGTTCCCTGGTGTGCGGGTCTTATTTGCCATGTCAGGGGCTATGCCTGCCTTATAGGTCTTTATTTTCCTTGCCAGGGGCCAAGCCTGGCCTTATGGGTCTTATTTTTTACTAGCCGGGAATTTATCCTGGTGTTACGAGTCATTTCATCATGTCGTGCCAAGTGCTTTGCTTCTGGACTCATCAGCCCAAATGCTTTGTCTTGGCCTTATCGGTCTTTGAAGGTGCCTTGGCAGGGGCTAAGTCTGGTCTTATTGGTCTTTGTTATGCCCTGCCAAGGAAATTATTTGGCCTTAGGGGTCTTTTGTTTTGTTTTGCCATGCCAGGGCCTAGGCCTGACCTTAAAGGTCTTTTTGTTATGCCCTTCCAAGGAAATTATTGGCCTTAGGGATCTTTGTTTGTGCCCTGCCAGGGGCTATGCCTGGACTTATTGGTCATTTTGACCCGGCCTGGAGTTCACCAAGTGTTAAGGGGTGTACTTTCATCATGCCCAGCTAGTTAGGCTCTGGTCTTAGGGGTCTTTTACCCAGCCTAGAGTTCAATAGGTGTTAAAGGGTGTTTACACCTTGCCCGGCCAGTAGAGTCCTGATCTTACGGGTCTTTTAACAGTTTATAAATCAAGTAAAAAATGTAACTGATATTTTATTTACGTTTGTTACAAATTACATTTGAATCTTTGTCACTAGGACTTTACATCATAAGAACAACTACTAGCTAGTAACTCTGAAGTTGTCTACTTTCAGCAAGGCTGGAGAAATGAAATCTACTTTCTTCGGCTTCGGGCTGCTTCTAAACAGAACTCCTTGGTGATGCTGCCAGAACCAGAAGAATGGATTAGCCATTCCTTTTCACCATCTTCTTGTACTTGTTGGCTTGCTGCTACCATAGGAGCTGCTTTCAAGTGAGCTCTTTTGAGGTCTATCTTCTCCCAGGCATCAAGTGGAACAAGCTTAATACTTTCGCTGCTCCAATCACCGGGCCATCTCATCAATGGTACCGATGGCCATCCTGGACTTCATGAGCTACTTTCCTTCGCAAATAATGGAGAAGTCGTCTTGTCCGTTTGCTTGGAAAGTAGGAAGGTAGACCTTCCCCAGAGACAAGCAAGCTTGTCCGGGGTGAAGCTCATACTTAGCCGCAAAACCATCCATTCCGGTGAATCCAAGGGAGCAGATGGGAAAACGCAAAATGGGCGTTCTACTGCAGGATTCCATGAAAGGTTTTAACCTGAAGCACTTGCGATAGTCCCTACTATTTCTCTACCTGTCTGAACCAGAAGACAACACTGGTTTCTGCTTCTGTTGGACATGTGAGGGGAGCGAGCGCTGCTTTACCGGCCTTCTTTTTCTCTCGTACGACATTTGCGGGGTGCGAGTACTGTTTTGGAAAGTGTGCATATCCATAGTTGAAGTATATTCACCTTGCTTTTACCCAACACCCGACGAGTTTATGCTGGGGCTGCTTCTTTCCACCTCAGGAAGTGACTTGAGAAGCTTTGAATCTGCTTCTCCCTGGGACAGTGCGTAGGTCCTCCACCTGATCCAATCCGATGATGTCCCCGGAATAAGGTGTGGAAGTCACTCCGGGTACACCATCTAGGGTTGGGTGTAAGTGGGGCAAGTATTGCTCCTTTGCCCAGCGTCCACTCCCTTGGTGTGTATAAGTGGCACGAGTATCATTCCGGGAGTAGGTACTCCAAGAAACTGAATAAAAGACCTTGTTATGTTCCACTAAGACTCAGCTCTTGGCTTCTTTCCCTGGTAATAGGGGGTCCAACTCCCCCGGTTGAAGTCCTTAGGCTTGCTTGTGAGATACTAGCTATTGAAGATGATTCTCCTGCAGAAGGGAGAGGCTTCCAACTCCGGGCATTGAACCAAAACACAACATTGCAGAGGCTGAGTTCTCCGCAGACGGCGCCAATTATGGATTCGTGCATTCTACCAATGAAGCTCAGGGTTCACTAGCCAGTGGGCTAAGTCGAGTGAAACACTCTGAGGCTGAATAACGAGAGCTTAACAAGTATTTTAGAAAGAGAAGTGAAAGAAAGAGAATACTTATTTAGAAATGAAAGGGACAACTCTATTTATAGAGGCCCTCACTGGTCAAGGTACAGAATAGCCCTTGGGCAAAGGTTCATTTTATACCTAATATTTACACGTTACACCATTTATTTTGTATAATAATGCACCAATCATTTATACAGACAAATTCAAAATCTATGAATAAATTAAAATAATTTTTTTTATAATTAAAATACATATAATATATATATATATATATATATAATATAAATAAATGTTTTTTAAAAAAATTTTGTGCATCGCGCGGGCTTAAAGCTAGTTAATTCTAAATAATCCTCTCGTGAACTAACTCTTCGATTAATTAATGTCAATAACATGCCAACTAACCTCCATGCCAGCTTAAGCACTTCCTAAGGATTACGCTTACATTATAGACTGTAACTTTAAAGTTTATTATCTGAATTATGGCTTACATTATAGTATTCCAAAATTATGTTATTTTGAAGTATTGTTTTTTATTTTAAAATTTTTATGTAAATTATAATTGTTTTTTGGAGAGGAGACGAATTATAATTGTTAATTATCATTCAATCACAATGTAAATATCATGTCTTGTTGATATAAATTTTTAAAAAGTGATTTTATCAGTATGTGAAATGCATTATATTTTTCACAGTGTTAAAAAATTTTAAAAATAGATAAATAAATTAAAAAAATTTAGGTTGATAACATAAATTTAATAGAGTAAAAATATATATTAATTATTAATTATAAATTTCTATAAAATTAAAATAAAAACTCTAGAGAAATCCTAGCCTGGGTACCGTAGTTGGACACCTGAATTCTTGAAATTGTTAGAATTTGATACTATCATTAGTAGTGATTTAACACTTGAAATTTGTTTGAACATTTTTAGCAATTGAAGTCAATACTGATGTTGAATCTCTTGTTTAGTAATGAATTTTTCATTCAGTCGAAAAAAAAAGGGAAGGACTGGCCGTTTTTTTCTTTTTTTTTAAAAGATGATAGTATGTTATCATTATTAAGCATATGTTACAAATTCATACATCAGTACCCTTTACAACAGATCAAAGATCATAACCTATTACAATAGAGCTTTACAACTTCTACAGATATTCTTTGGTGACTGATATTTACAGTCACAATGAAAGAGTTTGAATGATGGGCCTTTGAGTATCTATACTCTGGGTCATTTTAATCGACAGCTCACTATAAAGAACGAAACATTTCCTTTCTTTCAATATTTTGTTTTTGTGTCATAATCATGGTAGGCCAATCACGTCACTTACCCATATATTTGTTTTGTTCTTTATTTTTTATTGTTTTTTTCTTTAACTGGTACTTTTTTAGGGGATTTAATAATTTTTTACTATAAATGAGTAGAATAGAATTTCTAAATAACTATCACAATGTCAGAGTGTGAGACTCGGTCTCCACACGACAAATTAACACAAACTTCGAAATAAAATCAATTAATAATATGAAATTTTGAAAATGTAGAAAATTTTTAAACCTTAAACTGAAAAGTTCACGTGATCAACTTATACTGAAAACGTCCTGAATAAACATAATTTATAAGTGTTTTACAAAACCTTTCTGAGATCGTATCACAAAACATATACATACATCTGTAATCAAAACAACAAAATGCTTAATTTATTACCGAGGTCTCGACTAACCTCTACAATGCTCATATGCTCCATAGAAAATCAATCTACCGCCTTCTGTTTACCTGATAGGGTGGGTGGAAAGGGGTGAGCTTCCAACTCTGTAAATAGCATAATCTAATAACAGAATCATATATCAAATCCAATATAATTCTTTACACTTATATTCCTTTTCATATCAAATCAATCTACCACACAACAAGGCATATTTACACTTATAATTCTTTTCATATCAAACAACATTTCATAAACAACATATCACTCTAACATAACATATTTATCAAATATCAAACCCAATTCAATTTATAATCAATCTAACACAACTTTGTTTACAAATTAGAAACTCACAACATACAATTCAAACAAACACAAACTTGTTTCCCGATCGTTCTATCACACCCAATCCTATCTGTGCACGAATCCGAGAATGGTTATTACATTCCGGGAATAAATTACTCTACAAGACCGTTGGAAGTGGTTATCATATTTTCTATCAACATTTCAATGATTCAAGGTGGTTATCGCACCAAGACTAACATTTCACATCATTTTCGGTCAACAGTGATTATTGCACTAAGGCATATTTTTTCATCATTTTCACATGGTAATAGAATTCTCGGAAAACCATACGCAATCATTTATATAATTCAATCAATCATACTCATTCAATTCATCTATACCTTCTTTTCATTTATCATCAATTCATTATTTCACATCATCTCATGATCATCAAATCTTTTTTATTTTAATCTCAGTTACATTTTATCAACTTTCAGTTTATCAAACCATTTCATGTTCAAAAACTACATTTTAATATTGCATGTAGAATTCTCAACGAGCTGCATAACGAACTCGTTGTCATTGCAATGACTCGTTATGGCTCTCAATGATATATCCCAATTACTCGTTATCATCATAATGACTCATAATGATTCTCAATGGGTTTGTGGGCCATTAAACTCATTTTCAAACAATTTCACATAATTCACAGAATTCTCCACAAGCTCCACCATGAGGATGTAAGCAGGCCACGAGCTCGTTGGGTCTGTAACAACCTTTATCACACAAGCATTTAAGCACATTTTCACCTATTCCAAACAGAAATGTCAACGAGTTGTGTAATGAGCTAGCAACGAGCTCGTTATTGGCTATGAGCACAACTAAAAACCAATGAATCTCATTAAAGAACAAGTTCTAACAACCTAATTTATCAATTTCATCATTGTTTACCTGATTCAAACCTTCAGACAACATAACAACTTAATTCAATTCATACTATAACATCAATTATCACAAAATTCTTAGCCAATTCAACACATAATTCACAAAATCAACTCAAAATCATCACAAATCAACCAATGAACACCACTCAACCTTTAACACACATTTAACCATCAATTTCACATTGAAATTAACACATAATTCAAGTAAGTAATATTAGACTATTTACCTCTAATCCAATGCTGAGTTTAATCACCAAAATTCACCTCCAATTTCACAAATTATCAACAGTTTCTATAACAAATTATTTATATATCACATTAATTATATAATTCAAAATGAAAATACGGTAATAAAAGTATTTAACTTATAAATAAATTTAGCTAGCTCGATTTTCCTATTTTTCTTTAATTATTTCCCTTTCCTGCTCTTTCTCGCTATTTTCCTTTCTTCTGTTTCATTATTATCTTTCTTATTCTTAATATTCATGTCCACCGAACAAGAAATGTCTAGAAACTTATTAATTAATTTGGCCAATTACAATTTAACTCCTGAAGTTTACTAAAAGTTCAAATTAACTCGATTCTAACCAAAAGTTTCAATTTAACTCAAAATAACTATTTCTAACTTATTTTCATTTCAATTTCATCCCTTCTTGGTTATCTTGATATCTATTCCAAATAATAATATTATATTCTTAATCGATTCGAATGTCATAAATCTCCCCCACTTATGAAAATTTTGTCCCGAAATTTAGAAGTTTCCTTTATCTCGGAATAACTCTAAATATCTCTTCTGCATATCTTTTTCGGTTTCCCATATAAACTCTTTCGACGAGTGATGATTTCACTTAACTCTTACCATCAGTGTTGTCTGAGTACAAAGTCTCTTGATCTGTATTTCCAGAATCTTCTCCGGTCTTTCTTCATATTCCATCTTTTCAGTAATCTGGTAATGCCAATCTGTAGGCCAATGGTCCGATCCGTTTAACTATCTTATGTGGGCCTATGTATCTCAGACTCAACTTTCCTTTCATTCCAAATCTTAAAATACCTCTCTCGGGCAATACTTTCAAGAATACTCTATCACCAAACTGGTATTCCATCTCTCCGTTTGCGCTGATCTGCATAATATTTTTGTCTCTCTTGAGCCACTTTCACGCAATTCTGAGCTATCGGAGGCATCTCAACTGTTTCCTGTACAATATCAGGACCCTGAAGTTGCCTCAAACCTTCCATGTTCCAACAGACTGGACTTCTGAACTTTTCCTATAACTTAACACACAAGCTCAGAGCATATCTTCTAAAGTGTTGATCGTCCTCTCTGACTATCCATCTGTCTGAGGATAGAATGTTGTTTTGAAATATGACTTCGATCCCAAAGCATCCTGTAAACTCCTCCAAAAATGAGACGTAAATCGAGGATCTCTGTCTAAACTATAGATACCGACACTCCATATAACCTGATAATCTATGAAATATAAATTTTTGCTAACTTATCCAGAGAATCTGTCTAATGAACAGACAAAAAGTGTGCACTCTTCAACAATCTGTTTATAATCACCTAGATAAAATCATATCTCCTAATAGTCTGAGACAAACCCACAATGAAATCCATAGTAATCCTTTTCCATTTCCATTATGGAATAGCTAAATAATGCAATTTCCTTATTGGTGCCTGATGTTCGTGCTTCACTCTCTGACAAACTAGACACTTGGCAACAAATTATGCTATCTCTCGTTTCATAGCTCTCCACTAATAGTTCCTTCTAATATCTATACCTCTTCGAATTTAGTCTTCTATGTGAGATCACCAATCTTGGTTACACAAATTCTAACCTCATTACATAGCATACCATCACTTTTGATCGAGAAATCTTTACCACTACCATTCTAAACATTAGTTGTCAATTTCTTCAAAATCTGATCCTGAACTTGTGTATCTTGGATCTTCTCAACTATTACTGGACTGAGCTGATATTCACATGCTTCCGGCTCAATGCATCAACAACTATATTAGGTTTACTCGGATAATAACCAATGGTACAATCATAATCCTTAATCAGTTCCATCCATCTTCTTTGTCTCAAGTTTAGCTCTCTCTGAGTTGATATGTACTTCATTAACTTATAATCTATCATAATCTGAAAAGTCTTCCCATACAAGTAATATTTCCAACTCTTCAATGCATGTACAATAGCTGCTAACTCTAGATCATGTGTCGGATAGTTCATCTCATGAGGTCACAACTATCTCGAAACATAAGCTATTACCTTCCCATTCTGAGTCAGTACACAACCCAAACTAAACTGCGAAGTATCAGTAAAAAAAATAAACCCATCTGAACTTGTTGGTAGTACTAACACTGGAGCTGTAATTAGTCTCTTCTTCAGTTCTTTGAAGCTCGCCTGACATTTGCCATCCCGTTCAAATTTTACACTCTTCTTCAGCAGATTAATAATTGGCTTTGTAATAAAAGAAAAGTCCTTAATAAGCCTTCTGTAATATCCTGCTAACCCCATAAAACTTCTGATCTTGAAAACATTCTTCGGATGTTCTCATTCTAACACTACTTTAAATTTTGAGAAGTCTGGTTTCACACCGTCTTCAATAATAACATGTTCGAGAAAAGCTATCTCTTTCATCCAGAACTCACATTTGTCTGTCTCTGAGAATCTGTAATATCACTCTAAGATGTTGATCATGTTCTTCCTGACTATCCGAATAAACCAGAATATCATCGATGAAGACTATCTTTGATCAATCCAAAAAAATCTAAAATTTTTTATCCATTAGAGCCATAAAAATAGCTGGAGCATTAATCAACCCAAATGGCATAACCACAAATTCAAAATGCCCATATCTGATCTGAAATACAATTTTCGGTATAGAAGTCTTTCCAAGTCTCAACTGCCAATACCACCTTCGTAAATCAATCTTTAAAAACACCTTTAGCCTCTTTCAGTTAATCAAACAAGTCTTCGGTTCTCAACAATGGATATTTATTCTTCACTATTACTTGATTCAGACATATGTAATCTATACACAATCTCATACTGTAATGCCCAAACTCGAATTTAAAACCAATTATTATTTTGTATAAACATGTGTTAATTAAATAAATCTTTATTAAAATTTAATAAAAGAGATTGTACACATTTAGGGGCCGTTTGGTATGCTTAAAAATAAGGGGAGAATCGGAATGGGAATGGATCATTCTCATTTTTGATGTTTGGTTGACCTAAATTGATGGGGGAATGGGAATGGGATA
>CANXYA013162185.1:0-11594 GCA_948193465.1 Acalypha hispida
TTCATGTTTTAAAGACCCAGGATAAACTTGGAGCCCGACCATTATTCATTTTCATGCTTAAGACTACGCATACACTTAGCACCCGGCTATGCTTTAATGTCACGTTTTACATGTAAAGAGTACCAACATGTAAAATTGTAAAAAAGAATATTATTGACAAAAATGAAGGTTGTTGTATACATAAAGCAAAAATTCCATGAGAGGTGACAACCCTCAATAAACATCCTCCCTAGCAACAAAATACGATTAAAAAAGAGAAGGTAAAAAGACAAAAGCCTTGACGACGCTCAATTTTCCTTGCCAGCATCATAATACAAGTTAACCACGTCCTTGGCTGCCCTAGCTTCCATCTCCGGGTCTCCAATCTGCAAAGGATACCCTAGAGGACTTAGTATTTACTTAGGATAAAGCAGATCATCAATAGAAAAGACAGTATGAGCAACATCAACAGAAGCAGGGGGTGAACCCACCTGCACTAGGCCTTTTTAGACGGCATTCAAACACTCCCCCATGCTATAAAGGTCCAGGCAACTGAAACCGAGCCCAGGATGAGCCTCCACTAGGGCCTGACTGGTCAACTGATCATAATAGATGGAGGCTTTGATGAAAATTTCTTCCATCTTCTCTACCTGTACTTTCAGGCGGTCCTGGACGACAACCTCCACCTTTTCCTGAACGATTGCCTCAGTCCTCTTCCTGGCCTTTTCCTCTAGGGTACACTGAATCTTCTCTCGTTCAGCCAGCCAATGCTCCTTTTCTTCCACGAAAGCTTGAAGCTAGGCGGTTATGGTTTTGCCTTCAGCCACACTGGCCTTAAAAATTTTGCCGTGTAAGAGCGTGGCTTCCTTTTCTTTTGCTAGTTCATCAACAACAGACGCCCGGTCAACATCAGTTATGCTAGCGTCTCGTTCAATTTGCCATTGATATCTCTGGACAGTTTTCATGGCATCAACAACTTGGAACCAGAATGAGAACAAGATAAGTACCTTGGTAAACACAAGCTTGAAAAATAAAAAATATTCCTTAAGCCGAAACAAAGATGCCAGGTCAACTACATCCTTCTCTTCAATTGCCAATTTCTTTCTGTCATCAACAACAAAGGAAGGAATAACAGATGCAAGGATGCTTGTGCATCCATTGGACAGTGTCTTCTCAATCCTGGCCAAGTCCTCCAGACACAGTGACTAAGATTTTCACAAGCAATGTTCCCGGGGGAAGCCTTCTCGGACACATCGCCAGGACCACTCAGCTTGAGCTTCTTGAAAGTTCTTTCTTCAAGAACTTTTTGGCCCTTCCCATTGCCAGCAGCTTCCAGGAGCTCCTTTCCAGGAATCTTTTGGGCCCCTTCCTTAATTATTAGAGGAGGCAAAGCACGCTTTCCAGGAGTTCCTTCCCCCAGCCTGTAGCAGTCGTGGCACTTACCCTGCTGCCTGGAGTAGAAACCCCTTCATCCCTAAGCTGCAACTTTGGAGCTGAAGGATGGGAGCTAGTAGAAGTACTCTTCTTCCTGGAGGGAAATTTGGAAGAAGTAAACACTGCAAAACAAAGAACTAAGAGTTAGCAACCATAAATAATAGGTTAACAGGTTAAAAGTATGCTAAGTGAAAATCTCACCAACGGGGGAAGAAATGGTTTCACGGACAAAAGAGGGGAGAATCCATGGTGATAAACAATTTCCTACACTCCTCATCCTCTGTAGGGGATAATTTCTCAAAAACAGGGCGAGGAGGTTTTACTCTCCACTTGGTCCTTACCCCCTCAAAACCAATGGGGTGAAAAACTAAGAAATTTTTTTTGAAAAATGATCGGGAGGGCTCGTGCCCGGTAAATAAAATCCATCCCTTATTAGCATAAGTTGAGAAAATGCTCGGATGTTTTCTATGTAAAAAATTGAAAAAATAATTTTTTTCTACACTAAAAGAAATTTTAAAATTGTTACAGAGGGCAATAAAACCCGTCAGCATCTGCCACCCGTTGGGATGCAGTTACCCGAGGCACAACTTTACAGTGGAAAGCACCTCCCGGACCTCATGAAGCAGAGGTAAGCGCAACCCACACAACAACTGCTCTTCCCAAACAATAATACCAACCTCTTCCGTTGACACCATATAAGCCCGGTCTGAAGGAGTTGGCACACCCGACTCATAATCCTCCAGGATGTTATATTTAATCCGGATTAGATCAAGATCATCCTCAGTTACATTTGTGGATAGTAATCAAGCTAGGCCCGGATCTCATCCCCCTCCTTCATCGCCTTCCTCCATCATCATGAGCTTCTATAGGCTTTCCCCCTCCGGGACCTCCGCCCATCAAGCTTCCCTTCCTCTTCCCATCATCATCATCATCATCATCATCATCATCAGCTTCTGCAGGCTGATCCCCCTAGGATTTCCACCATCCAATCGGGGTTCCACACAAAAAGCATTTAGTCAATGAGTCAAAAGTCGTCATGGCTGAGTTAGTGGTCCGGGACTCACTTGATGAACAGCCTGTGGGTTTACTGGTGACTTCGAATTTCTCTTGGGGATTCATTTCAGCCTCACCCCGAGATTCAAAAAAGGAGATCCCATTAACAATTGGACAAGGATCCATGGACTAAAGAAAAGAAGAAAAGGTCGGGAGTAACTCTTGAAGGTTACAAGGATTTCTCTCTTTAGAACACATAAAATATTCTCTCTCTAAAAAAGTTTTGAAGGCAGAAGTGAAAATCCTCAATAATGTTGCACCTATTTATAGAGGCGGGTGCAAAAATCAAGATGACCGAAACCGTTAATGTAATCCACATGGCAGCATCCAAAAACAAATCTCCAGGAAGATGACACGTCAAAGTTTCCCACCTAAAGTTTCCCGCCTTTTGAGTTTCCCGCCCTTCAAAATCTCCAAAAAACTTTTGATTTTCCCGCTCTTTGAGTTTACCAGTCTCAACCACCTAGAGAAGCTTGCCTGGAGACAACTGGTCAGCCGACCATAGTCCTGGGACTTGTGGCCCAATGTGTATAATCAGATCAAAGAATAACCTGAAACGGAATTCCGAAGGTACAATATTGAACCGGGCATAAATACCCAGACTAGTGGGGGACTAATGATATAACATGGAATAATTAAGATGATGTGACATGACACTTGTCAAAGGAAGGATCATTAAGCCCATTAATATGTTCATTAACATGCAAAGTGGCATGTTTTCTAACACTTGCAAAAGTAATTCTCATTAATCCTCTCTTATAAATAGCGATTTCTCCCTCATTTATAAAGGTAACGTATAATCTATATCAATCAACATTGAATACTTGAATTAATTCTCTCTTTATTAACTAATTATCTTTCTAAATCAAACATACTAATGTTGATTGTTGAAGCCCAAACGGCCTAAAACTGCCCGGTTGGTCCAACGAGCTATTTCTTAACTTGCAGGTATCTGACCTAAACGTCAGGTACAGACACACCCAGCCCCAGTCACCTGACAGATGTCACCAGATAGTAGGGTCCCAGACCTATTCGGAGAGACCGATTCATCAATAATTTACCTGATGTAAAATTATAAGGTTGTATGACTAGATTAAAACAAAGATAGTTATCAAATAAAGGTTCATAGTTTTATAACAATTTTAAGAAATAGGCAAAATCTATTCGAACCATAAATGGATTTATACAATAAAATCAAAATTTACATGAACTTTATATATTATGGGCTGAATTGCCTTAAGAAGATCAAACATTGTTTTAAATAATGTTGTGGTTCTACTAATAGAATAAATGAATAATATTGTTGTTATACGTATATTGCAATAATATTTATTAAAAGAGATTAAAAAATGCACTAGCTAATTTTATTCGATACTGTTATTATTATTATTATTTAGTAAAAATAATGCATCCCAAAAAACAAATAATGCAAATCGATTGTAATAGAGATAATATTCAAAATAATAGAAGTTACAGTGACTGACTGAGATATGTGGAGATTAAACTTCCATTATGAAGTATCTTATCTTCTAATTTGAACTCATGTTTATCAAAATAAAATAAAATAAAATATCACAGTTTTGATTTTTGAAAAGAAAAAAATATCATCAATTGAAAACAACCAACTTTTTCATTTCAAATAAAAGAGAAGCAAAACAAAAAGAAAAAAAAGCTGTCCTCATTTTTCTCTACATCTTAACCAACTTAAAAGAAATTCTCACAAGCAATCATTAAGCTAACTAAGAATTTTGTTATATCCATGGCTCCATCGGTAAAATAATCGCAATTATGGTCAGTGATGCTAAGAATTTTGTTATATCCATGGCTCCATCGGTAAAATAATCGCAATTATGGTCAGTGATGCTAACATCAAAGTAAGTACATTAAAATCTCTCTTCTAATTTTAATTTTGAAATTATTATAACAATCTTGTTCAGGAACTAAGTATTTTTTTTAGTTTAATATTTGTATTGTTGTCGTTAAAGCCGATTGATCTAGAAAATAATTTCGACTAGTACGGTCAACATTCTCAAACGTATGCTGAAATTGTAATTCAAATTTTGTTTTACGATTGAATTTCTGTTGCATCAGTTTCTTCTGGACGACAAGTTAAACAATTAGATCACTTATGAAAAATTAAATCGTAGATGTAATTATCGAATTCTATTCTCTTTAGATAATGTGTGGAGTCGCCACCTGTCTTGATATGGTATATCAAACTGGAGCTCGATTCATCCACCTCTTTAGAGTTTGGGTCCGGATGAACATTGTCTTACGAACATTGAATATCCTTTCATCAAGCCAAAATTTCTTTGACAATAACCTATTATATTGGTAGCAATTCGATATATTACAATTATCACAATAAAATAGTTGCGGAAAATTAAATTACATCTTTTGCCTATTAGTTACATTCTACCCAAAAAATAATAATTCAAAAAAATAAATTAAGTAGCTAGATAGAAAAACTGTGCAATTAAATATATAGGAGAAACAATATCATATGCAAGATGAAATGCAATGATTTAATTTATTCGATCAATATTTATCATTTTTTTATCATCCAAATGGATAAAATTTAATCCATTAAATTTTATTGATTTTTGTTATTACATGCGAAAAGCCAAGAGATTCTTATTTTAATTAATGTAATTCAGATTAATTTTAGTAGTCAAACAAACTCATTTAACTAATTAAACTTAATTCATCAAGAAAAGCATTTTAAAATAGATTTATTAGAATTACGATTAAAATCAAATTTTATACATTTTTAATTATTATTATTTTATGCCGAAAAATTCATAATTAAAATATAAAAATTAACAAAAACTTTTCCTATGATTTATACTGATTTTAGCAAGATTAAAATAGCTAAATTCGGATTTAAAATTCATTGAAAATGATAATTTCATCATTTCTTTCAAAAATTCCAAATTCAAGTAACCAACTTTGAGCTATCATTTCTACCATCAAACATGCAATTTTAACCCGTTTCAAAGCTCAAACAACAAGTTTATGTTGCAAATTAAAGATTCAAGCTATAAAACAATAAAAAACAATGGTTTCAATGGATCAAAAACAGGCCAAACATGACTGGGCACAAGGCATTCAACACTTCGTAAAATCAAAAAAAAAAAAAAAACCAAATCATTACCAATATTTGTGCAAATTTATATGAACACATAAACAACAATTTAAAATTCATTTGGCTCCCATAGGACTCATCGGAAGATATGAGACTCTATGATCGCCGCCTTTCTTTCGGGATCAAAATGGATGTTCAAATGATAAAATAATGATGTGATTATGATATGTATGAAAAATATGCAAGAAAAGGGTGAGGTTTGCCCTCAGAATTAACCTGAATTCGAACTTTAAAGGTTCAGTTTTGCTAATCAAAGTTGATAAAAAGGCTGGAAAATTGGATCAAATTGGTGTGATTGGGTGTTTGCCTTACAATTTTCTCTCAAATTATAAGGTTTATGGAGAAATTTTGATTCAAATCTCTATGTTGCAAGATGAACAAAAGATAAGGAGCAAAATATCTCGTTTCACACTTGTAAATTGCTCTATATTTCGTGATAAACTAGCCTACTCACAACAACTTTCAGTCTTAGTTTATTTTGCTATTGATAATGTTCTTAAGTTGTAATTAGAAAGAAGGTTATTTATAGTGGGAATTTAGAGTAGAAAATAGATGAAAAATGAAGAGGTAAAGGTTCCTAACTCTCCTCATTACTTTCCACTACGTTTTCGCATTAAATTTGAAGTTTAAAACCTTAAAAATTCGATGAAATGAACTAAAGAAAGGTTGGTGGAAAGAGCTGGCTCGAATGGACCTCTGGACTGCCCAGGGCTGCGCGGTCCTTGCACTAGGGCCGCACCTCCATGCGGTCTTGGAGGAGGGCCGTATCCTAGGTGCAGTTTAGAAGGCTGGAAGGTCAAAAATTTTAGCTAAAAAATTATTTTTAAGTCCATAAAAAATTACGAAACCCCCTTCAACAATTGATTTTGGTTAATTAAAGTCTAATTCGATAAAAAAATCAATAAAAATTGATTTTAGAAGTGGATTTTCATCAAAGTTGAACTAGTTTTTCTGAATCTTTGAAAAAAATTTTAACTATCATCAATGGGTAATAAAATGGTGCACAAATTAAGCGCTAACAATAAGCCCGCTCTTTGCCGAATGTCATGCAAGGTTTAAAAAAGATGTTGATGCAAAAAGAGAAAAGATGAATTTCAGAAATATGAAATTTGCTTTAAAAGTAATGATTGCATGGTACGAGATCAAAGTAAAATAGAGTAGAGAATTTGCATACCTGAATTCTTACCTGTCTGATGATTTGTTGCACTCCATTGGGGAATTTAAAGAATTGAATAAAAAGATATCTCCCCAAAACTACTTGGTCAGATACTCAGATTTACGTAAATTCCAGTTATCTCTTTGAAACTACTTGGTAAGATAACTGAACTAAACTATGAGCTATCTCTCCGAGACTTCATGGTTAAATAACTCAAATAAAACTGGATTATCTCTCCGAGACTTCATGGTTGGACAATCTCTCAGCTATGTCTCTGAGACTTCATGGTCGGATAACTCAAATAAATTCGGACTATCTCATCGAGACTTCATGGTCAGACAATCCCTCAACTATCTCTCTAAGACTTCATGGTCAGATAATTGAATCAAACTATGAGCTATCTCCCCGAGACTTTATGGTCGGATAACTCAAATGTGCCATTTGATATTGTTGCAAGTATATTCTTAAAACAAAACAAAAGAAATGACTTTTGACCAAGATCAGTGTAGTATGTGTTTTGAAATTGACTTGATTTAAGGAAATAAATGCATACTGGTGTAGAAGAGGTCTTATGATTTGAAAGAGAATGCCTACTGGTGCATAAAAAATAAAAATGCATACTAGTGCATATAAATGTTGAAAATTTAAATAAATATGAATAAAGAAAATATAATGTAATTATTACAAAGAGATTTTTTTATGGTAGAAACATGAATTAATAAGTTTACAGAAAACTTACCTGAGACATGTCGAGAGATGTGATTTTCTTGAAAAAATAATTAGCAGCTTGACCCTTATTATTAAGGAGAATTACAGAAGAGCTGCTTGAGTGTATGTAGACTATTATAGACTTGACCATACTTGATTATTTGCCATAACCAATTTTTTTACCAGAAACAAAAATACCTCTCATATTTTTTTCTTATTTTGCCGCACACTACATAGCAAAATCCTCCCAAATTTTTGATTTTTTTGCTTCGATAATGGCTCACAAAGAGAACATAGATGTAAATGTTCATATTAACAAAGAGACTTACATCAATATTCATCCAAATTTGATCAAAGTACAAAATTTCAATGATAAATTTGGGATTACAATTGGTTAAGAAATCCCATTATTAGCTGAACCCGAGACTCATGTGTTAAAAAGAACGCCTCATACGGTTAATTTCCTTGATTCTTTAACTCGAATTTTACTCCTTTTTAAATTATTTTTGAATTTTTTTGTAATTTCAGATTAGGTTGATTTGGATATATTTAGGGTGTTTTTAATGTGTTAAATGAATCATTTAGGTTGTTTATGGTTGGTTTTTGGTATGGGTATTGTTCGTATTAGGCTAAAAACACCTAAATTTGGATTTTAGTTGATGAATTTGGGGTCAAATTCAAATTTTTGGTGCGAGGAGCAGAGGACCGCGTGGTCCTGGTGCTTAAGCCACAGGTAATGTGCGGTCCTGGGCTTGGGCTGAAAATAATGTGCGGAGGAGTAGCTTCTATACCATTTTTTTACAATTTTTTTAGTTTTTCAAGGCTTTTAAATGTGATTTCATCATGATTCTTGTAGTGGTTGGAGAAATTAAAATCCCAAGGCTAAGACGAGTTAATACTTTTATCAAAAACTTCCAGTAGTAGTAAAATGACGAATCCATAACACCAACTTTTGGCATATCATTTCTCATTTCCTTACTGACTTTGGAAAGAGAAATAGAGTTGTGATTCAAGCATTAGCTGGAAGATGATCGGATACCACTAACACTTTCCTCTTCTTATTTGGTAAGGTTGTTCCTACCCATGTCGATGTTATTGAGATATTGGGTTTACCAGGTACTGGTGCTCTTGTTCCTTTTTTTTACTGCTTTGATATCTAGAAACAGGGTTTGTCATGAGCTGGTTGAGCAGTTTCTTGGGTTCACGGGTGTGACTTATCATGGCATGTCATTACTTGCAATGAGATTGAGCGGTTGTGTCATGGAAAGCTAGAGACTACTCGAATCCAGATTAAGCAGTATGCTAGGTGCTTTATTTTGTACTTTATGGGATTTGTTCTTTAACCTGAGGGAAAATAGGCTTGCCATCTCACTTTGATTCTTATACTCCGATATTTGGATGAGTGTAACAACTACAACTAGGCTTCTGCTATTTTAGCTCATTCCTTTACCTCTTTTAATAATGTATGTCAGGGCAGAGGTAACTTCAACGGTTGTTCTATTCTCTTTGAAGTAAGCTTCTTTATCTTTACCTATTACTTTACTTGAATTTCCATTATTCCATCGTGACCCTTAAGCTTGTTTACATATTTGGGCTTATGAGATGCGGATAGTACCCATGCCTAAGATTACCCTTACTCTTGGTTTTCCACGAGTGAAGAATTGGCTTCCTTATCATGGTACTGTTATGCAAGATTTGATTCTTCAGAGGACGCATATCAACAATGTGGCTTATGATGAGGTAACAAAACAACCAAACCTTATGTTAGTAATAATTGGAATTGAAATGAGTTAGAATACTTGCCTGATAGTGTGTATTTGCAGCTTGAACAAGACCATTGTCGTGTGAGGGAGAGAAGTTAGACTCAGGCCATAAGAGATGCCAAAGTGACAGATGAAAACAGGATTCTCACGGTGTGACCTCAGTATGTTGCTTTCTTTTTGGGTAAGAGGGTTTACAAGTGGACAAAAGGACTCTCAAAGCGGTACTCGTTCTCCTCCTCGAGAGATATTGTGGGCTGATTCCATGAGAGATGATACACTTGCTTGTTATTCGAAGGGTTTGCCATTCGGGAGTTTTGTTGACAGAACCTCCCTTGGTCTTTATCCTGAGTTTCTTCCACAACTTGTAGGTGTTATTGACCTGATTGTTATCACCGTAAGTATTTCTAAACTTCCATGTATTGCTTCATTTTCCTTTACTCTTTATTTTAGATGCATGTCGGAGAGTCTTCGAGTAGTGCACCAGCTCAAGGTGAGGGTAGAGATGAGCCTGTGACTCCTCAGACCAACATCCGTCCGACTGGGATGTTTACTGAAGCTAGCCCTTCTGCGGCTCCCATGCCTCATATACCTTTTCCATCAATGCAGATGGTGCCTAGTACATTCAAACCTTTCTATCCATCTTATTCTTATGTTGATAAGAGAGGATATACACAATATCATCCCATCCCGGTAGAGCATAGTTATCAGACAATTTTTATTCCGAGGGAACTAAGGATTTTCCTTTTAAATTGTATGCCTAATCACATCCTCCCAAAAACTTTGAACAAATGAATCCAATTATGTAGGTATCTCGAGATTTGGCTAGAATAGCAGATAGATATACCTATTCTTTCAAGATGGACATGGGTAGGATGCATACTCATCATGAGGTAATTGCTTGAACCTGTTACAAAAAAATATTACATATATATGCAAATGTGGATGTATGCATAATTAGTTAGTCATAAAAACTTTCTTATCCTACACATTTGCAGGAAGAGACGAGGGAGGAATTAGGCCATAAGCGAGAGAGATCACATGGTTAAGACCATAGAGACTTTGAAGAGATGCATGAGTCGTGCAGGGATCGACCCTAGCTCCCAGGCCAACAGAGAAGATGAAGGCAACACTTAGGTCTTAGGCGGTGTTTGTACAATAGATAGGCTAGACTTCGAACTTTGTGAACTTGTGATGTTGTTTATGGATTTATGGATGCATGATTATAAACAATGATGAATATTTTTATTATGACTACTATTAGGAATGAATTACGAATGATATTTTCAACCATATAATCGATTAATCCAAACTTTCAAAAAATTTCATTTGAAAAATTCAAGAAAAAGAACAAAATTGTGCCTCTCCAAGCTAGAGAGCCACGCGGCCCTGTAGGGTACCTAGTGTAGGGCTGTGCAGGACTGTGCGACCCTGTACATTAGGAAATATAGTCAATTTCCCATTCGCGCACAAAATGTCTCGGCTATTTTCTTATTTTTTTTTCCATTTTTTGATCATTTCTTGCATTCAAAATGTCTCGGAATTTCCATACTCAACTGACGCAAGTAACCGACCTTCTTAAATGTGGTGACTAGGCCACACTGAAGAAATACAAGATTCTGACTTTAAGATGCTTGCTATATGTAAATCTGAATCCTACTTTCTTACATGCTGCAACTCAATATTAGGACTCTGATGATCATGTTTTTTGCTTCGACACCTTTGAGTTATGTACTATGTATGAAGAGATATCTGCCGTTATAGATATTGTTCCTAACTTAAATGATAATCTAATTGTGGTGATAAGTGCTAATTATTTCTATATTTTGGTTGTATTTTAGTCAACTTATTTTTAAATTTTAATTAGTTTGATAGTTTTTATTCAATAAATCGTTAAATTTCCGTAATTATATTTTTCACAAGATATTTAATGTTTTTTTATGTTTTCAGGTCTATTTTATAATTAAGAAATACTAAAAATAATTAAAGATGGGCTTTGGAATTAATTGGATGATTAAAAATTGGATTTGGGCTAAACTCCCGAATGTCCGTATTAAAATTTCAGCTTTAATGCGGTTTAGTATTTTGGGCATAACTTTCCATACGAAGTTCGATTTTGAAAATTCAAGATGTTCCAGAAAGCTTACTCAATGAGCTACAAAATGATGATGAGTAGGAGTTCAGATTGTAATGTTTTAATTGACGAAAATTCCAGCAAAGATCAAGCACGAATTTGAAGAAGGTCAAGCTTAAAGTCTAAGTCCAAGAAAAAAATGAAGGCCAAACTTAAAGTCTAAAGTCCAACAAAGAAGAGAAGGCCAAGCTTAAGGTCCAAGCCCATGTTAGAAGATTATGTCAT
>CANXYA013182901.1:0-11364 GCA_948193465.1 Acalypha hispida
TTTCATATACCGTTTGAAAGCTTATTAAATGTAATTTAACTTGGGACTAATGTTTTAAAATTTTAAGGTTGTTTTCGTAACATTTTTGTAATGTAAGGTAAGTGGGATATGACGTGATAATTATACAATATTATATGGGAAAATCGAGTCGCTACATTAAGCGTCATACCAAAGCTGATTTAAATCTATGTGAAATATGGATCTTAGCCCACAAAACACAATAATTGTAATTATTGATTTTTGGGAGATTAATTTGTGAGAATTTTAAATAAATGAACTTTGTATATTTAATGGCTTATAATTATAGTATATCATCAACCTATTAGCGATCTTTTGTTTTTAGAATGAAAAATTAAATTTGGTCTAGAAACTTGAGAATAGTTCTCATACGAGAAAGTAAACTTTATGTCTTTAAGCAACCAATCTCTAAAAGACCAGCAACTAATGCCTCAAATACAGTCTAGAATGTTTACAAGAAGCATTCGAAAGACGATCTTAATGTTGCTTATCCTATGGTTGCTATCATAAATTTAGATATTCAAAAGGAATGTTAAGGAATGGATACATTTATTTTGATTGAGAATCTTAAGCAAATTTTCTAAAACAAGTAAGAGTTAAGAGGATTCAAACCATGAAAGGCATTGATCAGCTGCCAATGAACCAAATGCAGTCTAGTTAGCCATCTTGTTCTCAAGATTAAAAGTTATCTTGAAGAGCTAACTAGAGTTGGACATAATAGAC
Organism: Acalypha hispida; assembly: GCA_948193465.1. Lineage (NCBI taxonomy): Eukaryota > Viridiplantae > Streptophyta > Magnoliopsida > Malpighiales > Euphorbiaceae > Acalypha > Acalypha hispida. Next base: position 742 of record CANXYA013182901.1, read on the forward strand.
CAAGAGTTGGTTATTGACCTAATTCTCCAATCATTGCCTAATTCTTTTGACCAGTTTGTTAAGAATTATGATATTCATGAAATGGAGAAGATAGTTGCTGAGTTGTATGGAATGCTTCGGTTGAAAGAACATAACATTAGTATAGTAACTAAAGATGTTCTTACGGTTCAAAAAGGTGTAGGGCATTAAGTAAAAAGAAAAGCCCATGGGTTTAAGAAAAAGGAATATTCAAAAACTTATGCAAATAGCAATTCAAAGTAAAACAAAGAAAAAATGAATGAGTGTATATTTTCTACAATGAATTAGTTTATTGGAAGAGAAACTACAAACTCTACTTGGAAGATATAAAGAAGAGGAAGGGTAGTGGGACTACTACTATAAGTTTTTTTATTATAAAAGTTAATTCATCTATTTCTTGTTCATCTTTAGTATTAGATATTAGATGTGGATCCCATATTTTTAATAATGTGAAGGGTGTTAAAGGAGTAGAAAATTAACTAAAGACAATGTGGGACTTTGTGGTAAAAATGGAGCAAAAGTTGCTACTTGATCATAGGAACTTATGATTTGATCTTGCCTAATTGACTTGTTTGAGAATTGGATAATTAATATGTACCTTCTATGGGTAGGAACAAAATTTTGTTTCATGTTTGGATTTGGATGTTTTTAATTTATCATTGAGAATGGTAATATCAAAATCACTTGTGGAGATATTTTTATAGGAATTCTCTTATATCAATTAATCTCTACAATCTAAAGTGAACAAATTGATAACACTCAATCTATGATATGGATAACAAAATGTACAAATCTAATGATTTAAAGCGGACCTGCTTTTATCAAATTACTTAGGCCATTTATATGACAAACACAATTCAAAATACCATCAAGATGGACTTATGGATTTATTTGATTATAAATCATTTGAAATATGTGAATCTTATTAAATAGTCAAAATGACAAAGACTCCTTTTACAAGGAAATGCGAAAGGACTAATGATTTATTGGTCTTGTAAGTTGTGATTTGTGTAGACCATTAAGTTCACTGCTAGATGAGATTATCAATACTTCATTAAATTCATTGATGTTTCAATAGTTATATTATTTCAATTTGATGAAACATAAGTTTGAATCTTTTGAAAAGTTCAAATTATTCAAAAATGAAGTAGACAATAAAATTGACAAAAATATTAAAGAACTTTGATTAGATCAAGATGATGAAAATTTAAGTGAAGGATTTGTTGACCATCTAAATGAATATGAAATAGTCTCACAACTCACTCCACCTAGAACACTATGATTGAGTGATGCGTATAAAATGAGAAATCAAATTTTATGAAATATGGTTTAATCTATGATGCGTCAAATAGATTTTCTAATAATTTGTTTTTCGAGTTATGCTTTAGAAACTAGTGTTTATATTAAATTGAACTCCATCAAAATCAATTTAAAAGACATCGTATGAGATATGGATTTGGAAGTATCCTACTTTGTCTTTTCTTATGTGTTAACCCTCGATTTTTGTATCAGAGACCTGATGATGATAGCCAACATTTTATTCGGAGTTCGTAGTGTGGAAACGATAAAAATATATAAAATATACTATAGTAATAAATAGTTAAAAATAAAAAATAAAATTTTAATAATAGATATAAGTTTAATATAATATAGATAATATATATAAATAAATTCCAATATTAATAATAATAATAATAGCTACTAATAATAATATTAATAAATATAAATATAATATATAATATATATAAAAGACAAAAGAAGAAAAGACAAATAATAATAATAATAATAATAATAATAATAATAAAAGAATAATATAAAATAATAAATAAAGGTGGAGAGCACGTGAAAGAAAGAATGGAATTGAAAATGAAATTGGTCAGAGGCAAATGTGATGCTCGGCAGTGGGTGGTTCCCCAAGCGGTGTGCATCGCCAAATTGGCCTATTTTGGCAGTGTGCATTGCGGAGTGGTCTGTTTTGGCAGGTGGAACGAGCTGATTAGAATATATTTGGAACGTGATTGATCTTTAATTAACAGTCTTGAGTAAAGACAATAAATTTAATTTAACAAACTTGATTAAATCATCAAACTTAAATATTAATTCAAGAGGTTAGATTAATTCATTTCTCTTAAAACAGTTTTGAAATAAATTTAATAAAACAGTCTGAATGATTTATTTATTCAACAGATGAGTTGAGAAATTTATTAAACTAAGCTAGATTGATTTATTTTTACCTTTTGGATTAAGGAAGATAAGATTAAATTTTGATCATTGATTTTCATGTAGCTTCCACTATAAATAGAGGTTTCAAATTCATTTCAATTCATTCAAAAATATTTAGAAAGAAAAGTAGCAGTAAAATAAAGATATAATATCTAATTTCATAAAAAGAAAACGATGGATAAAAATACCAAAATTTTTCTGACTCTTGAAACATAATAACAATATTACTGTTCATATCTGAAAATCGATTTTATATCTACAGCTTTGAATTTATATTCCAGAAAGGTAATTTTTGAGAGTTTCTTGATTTATTTCTAAATCAAATTTGCATCCAATTTATTTATTTTTGCTTTCTGTTTATTTTTCTATTCAGTTATGGAAGGTAATCGACAGTTCCTATTGCCAATTTATATGTTCCTCGATAATGAGGATTGTCAGTCTTGATTGTCAATTGCTTATAGAAATATTTGTTTTGCTTTATTTATTTTTTGTTTCTTTAAAATAATTGGATTTAATTGTTTTTCACATAATTTATATTTTAATTGTAAACTAGTATTGTTAAGTTAATAAGTTTCTGGTATAAAAGTTACACTAGTTTGTAAATAATATATAAATAACTTGATAATCTGACTTAAAAATAACACTGAAATTAGATATAAGAAATAGTTTATTTTATGTTTAATAGTTTTATAAATCTGATGTTATTCTAAATAATTAAATTTGACAGAACTAATTAATTTGATAGAATTTTGATAAATTACATATTTATTTTGTTTATGATTAAAATCAACCTTAGACTTAGGGTGATATTTATGATTGTTTTATTTTTTATGTTTTGTTTATTTTTCTTTTGTTTTATTTGGAAAACTAACCTTCTTTTATAGGTTTCTTTTTAGATCAGTTTGGAGTTGAAAAATCGGGTTGATATGACCACGATTTCAATTCAATTTATTTTATTATTATTTGTGTATTTTATCTATTAGGTGGTTTTAGAATGTAATTAAAATGGACATATGTAATAATAATATTGTTTGTAAAATGTAATAGAATAACAGTTTGATTATGCTTTAAAGTCAGTATAGCGTATTGAATAATAGGCCTATAAACCCAATTTCAATCTTATGATTAGGTCACACATGTGCGGGCCATATTATACCTTTTGTTTTCTTGTGTATGGTCAGCATGGGTGGCAACTCTACCATTTCATGATACGGTTGACGATTTGAGAACCGGAATTGTTTTACAGTCATTCACAGTGGCGACTCAACTAGGGACAATTATAGTTTACAGACCAAATATTCAAGTGGTTGTAGGCCTCTCGCGTATTTTATTGGCTTTAAAATTATAATCAAACTTGCATCACGACCTTATTGCATTTATCAATCCTTCCTATTTAGCTTTGTGGCGACTATTGCATTCACTTATTCTCTAATGGAGGATTTGTAGTGTAATGGGCCAACCAGATTCAAAAGCATAAATTGGTATTCCTGTTGGGTCCTTGTGACTCAGCCTATGAATGGGAATAGTACTTTCTTTTGGGAACCAACTTCTTACCCTTTGTCTCAAAACCAACATATAGTTTACTTACTAACTTTCCTTAGGTTTACCAAGACTATCATACAATGATATAGATCTTTTCAAAGTTGTTGTATCAAAATACAGCCGAAATGCTACCAAAATCTATCCACGAGATAGGTTATTTTCTTTTTCTTGTATATATGATGTAATTCAAAAAAAAGAAAAAATGAAAAAGAAAAAGTAAAAATGTGAAAAAAAATATATAGAATTTCATCAATGTAATACGTGGATAGGTTTTAATTAAGAAAAGTTATTTTTAGTGTCATTTGAAAGGGATTTATTTCATTGTTAGCTTGTGTGCCTTTAATTAAGAGTGATTATATTTTCACTTACTGGCTTTAGAATAACCAAGAAACTTAGGAAAGAGACTAAGACGACCATGTGGAGATATATGGGTGGAAGGGAGTGTTGCATGTTGATTGTATTTGTGATTATTGCATTATTAACATCATATGCATTCATGCATACATACCATCTTAGATCCTTATCGATTGGGAAAAGTGTCTTTTCTAAAGATTGGTAGAAAGATGAAAGAGTACAAGAAGCTTTGGGACCGTAGCCCTAACAATTGTATTTTTTGTCTACCTACATCACTTGTTCAAGCTACAATTTCAACCTCCGCACTTAGTCCAAGCACTAGCCCAAGCTTTCCTAAAATGGCTAAAGGTTCTGGAAATACCATTGATGTTGCAACCTTGCAAACAATGATTGAAGTTGCACTAGCATCTCCTGCACTGGTCAACATACTTAGGGAAGCTCTAAAAGAGCCAATAATAGAAAATGAAGATCCTCCTAAGAAAATTGAGAACGTTTTCAAGGAAAAATGGTTGTTTGATGATGATTATGATCCTGATATGCCTGAGTTAGAAGATGATGTGGCTGCTTGGAAAAAAAAAAGATAGAGCTAGAAATGTCTGCTATGAAAGAAAAAGTGGTAATGACGACTGCTTCCATAAATTTGTCATATGAGGATGTAGTTTTTGATGATTATAAGCTCCCTCAGGATTTCAAAATGCCAAAGATGACAAAGTATAAGGGTACTGGTAATCCTTCTATTCATGCACAACATTACTTGCATTTCATGGCTCATTTGGGTCTGCCAAAGGAAAAGGTGGCTTTGATGTTTGGGCATTCACTTGATGGACCTGTAGTTGAGTGGTATCACTGCTTGTTACCAAGGATCAAGAAGGATTGGGATGAATTGACAAAGGTTTTCTCAAGCGGTATGAATACATCTCTCAAATCCAAGTCACTTTAGTCGATTTGGAGGTGATCAAGTAGAAGTTGAATGAATGTTTCAACAACTATTATTTAAGATGGATGTAAGAGGCCAACATGATGAAACAAAAGCCTTATGAGTGTGACATGGTGAACAAGCTAGTGGAAGAAGCTCTCCCTAATTACAAAAAGGCAATAAAGTTCTCGATTTTGAAGACTTCTATTAATATGAATGAAGTGGTTGTGAAAGTTGAGAAGGAGATGCAAGCGAAGAAGGAAATTGCTCTTAGTGGAAGTGGATATAGATGCAATAGGTTTAGAGGTTACAATGGTTCTTCTAGTGGTTTTAATACAAATGATGTGCATGTTGTGAATTCATCTCTAATGAGGTTTTTGACTTTGGAAAGTCTCTTTCTATTATTTTTAAAAGGTTAAGAGAGAGGAACATGCTCAAACCTTTGAGAGATCCCATTGCTTTGCCTACAAGTAGTGATTTGAACAACTTCTGCAGTTACTATCAACAAATAGTCCACCATACTGACAATTGTAGTCCCTTGAACCACCGCATTCAAGACATGATTGATGGTGGTGAGATTAAAGACCCTAAGAAGTGATCCCAACCTAATATAGGTAGCAATCCCTTGCCTAATTACAACAATGCTCCACTGAAGAGAATCAATTTTTGAGGAAGTTGGTTAGGCTGAATTTTGGACATAAAGGGATAAGGGCAAGTGGCGAATTTTGTAATGTTAGGGATCAAGATTAAAGTTGAAGCTATCATTTCTGATGTTTTTTCGTGGTTGATTTCTGTTTATTGTAGTATAGGCTTTGTTGTTGACCTTGTTTTTGAATAATGCTTTGAATAATGATTTTGCTTACTTGTTTGATGTTGATGACGGTGGCACTATGCACATTTTGAAGCCTTTCATTAGCATGTTTTCCATTCATTCGATTGATGCATTTAATATGAACAATAGTACAAGTGAAGATTATCCTTGTCTTATATCTGTTTTATCCGATGTAACTACTAAAGAGAGTGAGAGATTTATACATAAATAATAAAAAATAAAAAATGCCTTTGATCTATGAAGAATTACCAGGAATTGATCATAAAATTTACCAAGGTCATCACCCATTTCTTAAGAGGCCTGGAAACAAATAGCAGGGAGATACCAGTAAAAAAGAATAGTTTAAACCTTCATGAATCCAATCTTTCATCAACTTTTGTTTCTTATTTTGTTATCTAGACAATGCAATGATCTTTCCTTCAAATAGAATTAGCCCTTCATTTCTCAAATGCATGTTCATGTATTGTTTGGCATGTGATTGCTATTTCTTACATATCTTAAAGTTCTATTAGTAATAATGACAGTTGAATTCCAGTATAGTTATTGCACTCATCCTTACTTCCTAGGGGCTTGAGAGACTTTCGAAAAGATCTATTCTATAAAAATATATCCTCTTTTATACCCAAGCCTCAATATTCAAAATAAAGAGAAAAAATGTCCTTTTCAGTTTTTAGGGAATTCCTTATTCAAATCTTTCATAACCTCAAGAAGGGAAGTGAGCAGTCTCATTAGGAAAACCATAATCATCAAAACCATTATAATTTGGCTATTCAGAAAAGAGAATATAAAAGAAATTTTTATTAATAAACTACATTTGGCTTGATCCTTTTAATAAGGTACGTAGGCAGCTTAGATTCATTCCAAGTCAAGTTGCATCAATAAAGAAATCTTTCTTTCAATAAATCTTCCTTCTGATTAGGTGCACTGTCTTGAAACTTCCAAACAAAATCTCAAAACTTGCCTAAATGGTTTTCTAGAAATCCATACGTGAAAGTTAATGCAATTGAGAGACAAGTAATGGTATTCAGTATTGCCAGAAGAGTTGCAAAATAAATCAAATCTAATGAAAAAGTAACTCTCTCGTGAAGTCAAAATCAAAAAAGACTTAATAAGTCACTATAGGATAAAGAATGGAATAATTTGAAAACTAAGTGGTCTGATCTGAAAACTAAGTGGTCAATTAAGGAGTCCAAATGGACTGGTTGACACTAAAAGTATGCTTGAGTGCCCTAATGATTTGGGTATTCATTTGTTCATTATCATTGATTGAACCTTTTGATATGTTTGAGATAATGGTTGCGTTGCATATAGGCATGTTCGTGTAAAATTAAACCTATTTTAAAATTGGGATACTTTCTCACCCTAGACAAAATAGAATAACCATGGGAGTTATAAAGATCCTGCTAAGTTGAAAACCTGATAATCAATGTAATTTAAACAAAATTTAAAGGTTATGAGAGAAAATAGTTGACTAGAAAACTCTTTTGGGAGCTAGTCAATAACAGAGGTGACATTGTATAAGATAGACATGGAGGCACCATGTGCTCGTGTATGTATCATTTATATCAATCATTTGAAAAGAAAATGTTTGCTTTTGTTTGATCTGATACGTTCATGGTTTATTTCACAATCAAATCTATCTTAATCAGCATTAGAACGAGTGAAATGAATCTCGAGGTCACACTCAGGCTCATTAATATGGTATAATGAATGGCAAGTCTGAACTCTTACATAGAAACACCAGGCAGCAGCAAGCATGTTGTTGGTATCATACTATTTATGAAATCATCCCCAATCTCTTAACATAGTGCAAATAGGGGGGGCTTTAGTCTTGCAACATTCTAAACATTCTTAATTCAGCCTGAAGAATTACAATCAATAAGGAATTAGTTTCTCATGCATACATAATCATAAGCATTTCATATGTTGTTGTTACAAGTTGTAGAAAAAAAAAAACTTTTTTCTTAGCAAGGGGGCTTTGCCCTAACTTAGAAATGCCACAAGGCTTATCTCTAGAACAGTAGGGGATTTTTTATCAAAGAAACCCCCAAATGATTTATACCAATAAAGAAAAATTTTTATCTAGAGGCTTTGATCAAAGAACAAGATGACATCGAGAGTTGCATTTTGACATGCACTCATAAGGTAAGTTTCCTACGTTTTCTTACTTTTCAAGAATTCTAAAAGAATTTTCATTCATAGAGTCAGACAATTTCAAAATTTTGCTTTAATTCTAGAAAATTAAAGTATTTTTAAAAATAGATAGAATCTCAAAATTTTTACTTTAATTTTTATGCTTTGTTACATATAAAATTAAAATGACTTTAATGCTGACTGTAGAGAGCGGAGGTGTCCGCATATTGATTTTATTAAGAAGAGTCCTTTGAGTTTTCCATACTAGTGACTTCCCTATGAACGAGTAGAGTAAGGACTATGCACGAATTACGTGGGTTTTGATTTTGTTTTCAGCATATGAAAAGTGGATACGTAGACACCCTCCTTGGGGCAAATCCAGTAAATCAAGAATCACTTTTTTATTCCCGATGAGCAATTTATTCAAAATTCGATTTCAAACTTACTTTAAAAATATTTTGTACGAAAAATATTTTTAAAATGATGATAATTTAGCTTAGGTGTTAAATTATTATTTGATCCCAAAATTTTCTTAAAAATATTTTGTACGAGAAGTGTTTTTAGTCTTTGATAGTTCAGCTCAGGTTCTGGATTACTTTTATCCCAGATTTTACTTTAAAAATATTTTGTACGAAAAGTGTTTTTAAAATGAATAGTAATTTAACGTAGATGTTGAGTTATTATCAGATTTTTCTTTTAAAATATTCTCGAAGTAGGAGTGTTTTAATCCCATATAGATTTTAATTTATTTCCGTAAGAGGTTTCAAATTAAGTTACCGGTTTCTACTTTCCCACAAAATGTAATTATTCCAAATTCCGGTTTATACATTCTGAAAAAATATTTTATCTCAAATTTCTTTTAAAAATATTCCCAAAGTGGAGTGTTTTTAATCCCTAGTAGACTTTAATTTGTTTCCATAAGAGATTTCAAGTTTAGTTTTCGGTTTCTGCAATCTCAAAAAATGTAACCATTTTTAGTTCGTAGTCAGTATTTTATATATGTACTAACACTGCAGGTATAATCCTCAGGTGGAGAGTATTTAATCAGGTAAGCAAATCTCTTATTTTAAAACATATACTTTGCATATAAATCATACATGGTTTTCGAAAATAGCATATGCATAATTTTCAAATTATTGCATTGTTTTCTTCAAACTTGCATAGATTTGATGCCAAAATTAGGGCTAACTGTTAACTCTTAATTTTTGTATTAAAGACCCGATGATAATAGCTAAAATTTTATTTGGAGTTCGTAGTGTGGAATCGATAAAAATATATAAAATATAATCTAGTAATAAATAATTAGAAATATAAATATAAAATAAAATTTTAATAATAAATATAGGTTTAATATAATATAGATAAGATATATAAATAAGGTCTAATATTAATAATAATAGCAGTTAGTGTACACACAAAATATGTATTCGAAAGATAAATGAATCACAAAATATGCGAGCAAATAGACTTTGTATTAATTTAAATAAAAGTGAATACAATCTCTAATTAAATCTTTTGATTCTTCTCTTTTCGATTTATACAGCTCGAAGGCTTAATTTGCTTGATTTCGAAATGATGAGATGAATTTGATTCAAGGGCTTTTGATCGCTTAATTTTGAATCAAACTTTGAATTTAATGAAAAATACGATTCAAAGGCTTTTGTAGTTTGATCTTGAATTGAACTTTGACTGTGTTTGATATTTGTTGCTTGATTTGAGCTTCACGAGATAAACATAATTCAAAGGCCGTTTAGGTTTAATTTTGAATTGAAATCTTAATTTGGTGGAGAACACAATTCAAATGCTAAAATAGCTTGATTTTAGATTGGACCTTTGACTATGCTTGATATTTTTTGCTTGATTTAAACTTCACGAGGGAAACACAATTTAAAGGTCGTTTATGCTTAATTTTGAATTGAAATTTTAATTTGATGAAAAACACAATTCAAATGCCTGAGTAGCTTGATTTTGGATTGAAACTTCTTTTTAATGAAGATTGCTTTGATGAACTCCTTGAATGTTCTTAATTTTTGACTTGAACTTCTTGTATAATTTTTGTATCTCTTGAAAAAATGAGAGAGCAACCCTATTTATAGTAGTAGAATAGGGGTAATTTAGTAATTTTAGACAAAAAGAATTCAATTAGTTAAAACTGCATCATCATCCTACGTGGAGCCATTTGATTGGTTAAATATTTTAATTATTTATTTAAAATAATATGATTGGCAAGACTGCATTATAATTATTTATTTATGAAAAAAATAAATTTTTCCATAAATAACTGTTAAAAAGTATATTTTAAATACAACTCTTTTCTAGCAAACAACTTTAAAATATTCTAGAATCTTTATACAATATTCTAGATATTTTATTTGAGTAATAATTTTATTTATTTTATTGAATTATTTTAATTGGTCATTAAAATAATTAAAATAAAATTCAAATCAATTTATTTTAACCTATCGTTAATTTAGACAAATAAATATTTAATTAATTAAATTTACATGTCTACAAATGCCCCCTCGAGACTTGTTCATTAATTTTATTCAAGTGAACATGTCTCGAAAAATTTAAATTTAAAACTAATGCGTAATATATTTTTTCG
>CANXYA013185210.1:0-13226 GCA_948193465.1 Acalypha hispida
AAAAAAAAAAAAAAGAATTTTTAAATCTCACTCAATGAGATAACATGTCAGTAGTGGAGTATGAGGATGTATTCACGAAGTTGTCAAGATTTTCTCAAGAGGAAGTTTTTACAAAAGAGTTGAAGATAGAGAGGTTCATTGATGGGTTGCATATTGATGTGAAGGATAGGATGACATCAGATTTTGTGGATTATAATGCAATGATGAGAGCGACTTTTAAAGTGGAAAGGAACATTCAAGAAAGAAAAGATATAGAAGCCAAGAAGCGGAAGACAACTGGAACCTTTAGTGCACCTTCAAAGCCAAGTGGATGGAGTTCTTATTCTAGAAGTAGTGGTTCTCTATGCAGTGGATCTAGAGGAAGAGGATCTAGTTTTGGTTGACAACCTCAAAGTACAAGTTTATATGGCAATCGTGGAGGTTCATCATGGAGAGGAGGATCAATAGGAAGAGGTAACTTCTGAGTAGCTAGTGGAGATGGTTTCAAGGACAAAATAGATTGTGATGTTCACAACCGAAGGCACCCAATTAATGATTGTTAGGGAGTTAATCCACCTCGATGCTACAATTGTAATAGACTCGAACACAGGAGTTGGGAGTGCCCAAATCCAAGAGTGGGAGCTCGGAGTGAAGTAAGTTATGGTCAAAGTAGTTTTGGTGATAATGTGAGTGATGCTAGAGGTAGAGGGCGTGGATATGGAAGTGGTGGCACTATGAAGAATGACTCATGCGGCTCAAGTTGGAGCACCAATGGTGGAAGCTAGAGTTTATGCCACTACGAAGAATGATGCACCCTCAACCTCGGATGTGATTACCAGTACTATTTCTGTCAATGGATTTGATGCTCATGTTCTTATTGATTCGGGATCTACTTGTTCATTCATTTCTAGAAGTTTTGCATCTCATATTTATGGTCGAGTAAAGTCTTTGCATCATGATATATATGTTTCTATGCCTGCGGGAAATGTGATGGTTGTGAATACTTGTGTGTTGAAAATGAATGATATTGAATTGTCAATGGATTTAATTGTTATAGAATTGAGAGATTTTGATGTGATACTTGGTATTAATTGGTTGGCTAAGCATCATGTTTTAGTAGATTGCTATATTAAAGAGGTTATGAAGGAATTAGAGAGTAAGATGAGAGTAGTGATGGTTGAGGAGAGGAAGATGATTTTGAATTATATGATATTGGCGGTTCAAGCTTTTCAAATGATGAAGAGTGATTGTGAAGCCTTTCTTGTGAATGTGATGGAAGTATCGAAGGGGGTGTCTTTATTGAAAAACAATCGGGTTGTGAATGAGTTTCTTGATGTATTTTTGGAAGACTTACTAGGTTTACCATCTCATCGGGAGGTTGATTTCGACATTGAGATTATTCCGGGAGTAGCACCAATCTTCATTACTTCGTATAGAATGGCACCACTTGAACTTTAAGAGTTGAAAAAGCAAATAGAAGAGTGATTAGAGAAAGGGTTTATAAGACCAAGTTCATCACCATGGGGAGCTCTGGTTTTATTTGTGAAGAAGAAAGATGGTAGTTTGAGATTGTTTATAGATTATCGAAGGTTAAATCAAGTGACAATAAAAAACAAGTATCTGTTGCCAAGAATTGATGATTTGCTAGATCAATTGAAAGGGACAAAAGTCTTTTTGAAGATTGATTTGAGGAGTGGGTATTGACAATTGAGGATAAAAGAATCTTCTATTCCGAAGACCGCCTTCCGAACAAGATATGGGATTTTGAGTTTGTTGTTATGCCTTTTGGGTTGACCAATGCACCAGCGGTGTTCATGGCTCTTATGAACAAGATCTTTCAACCATTCTTAGATCAATTTGTAATTGTTTTTATATATGATATCTTTGTGTATTTCGAAGGTCATGAAGACAGTGTTATAAAAACCAAACCGGATTGACCGGTCGGACCGGTTCAATCGGGAACCAACAGCTGGTCCGGTCCGATTTGGATAATTGAACCGGAATAGTAGTTAAACCATATTGAACCGTGTATAACAAGATAAACCAGTAAGAACCGGACCTGAAAAACCGTTTGTAACCGGCCAGTTTTTGTTAACCAAGACATTAACATTCAAAACAAATTTTTTTATAGCCAAAAACATTAATTTCAAACTTCACTATTCATTCCCAGCAAAAAAAAAAAACTGAAATCCTTGTAATATAGTTTAAAAAAAAAAAGGAATCCTAAGTTTTTGCTTTCTTCTTTTCTATTTTTTTTACCAAAATAAAATGAACATCAATTGAAAGAAGAAAGAGAAAACTTTGATTTCAAATTTCAATTCTAAAAATCATTTTAATTCCAGTTTTTTCCTTTACTTCTTCTCATCTTAAAAAATCCATATGGGTATTCTTCAATCTTAATAAATCCATTCAGATTAGTCTTAAATTTTTAATAAATGAGTTTTGTAGATTTATTTTTTTTGTATGAGTAGAAAATGTATGATAGATTTTTTTGTTTTTATAAAAAGATTTTTAGATCTTGTGTAGATTGTATTTTAACAAAATATGAGAAGAGATATATTAAATGGATGTAGAAATCTTTTTTTAGAATTAGGAAAAGAAGAAAAAATAATGGAAATAAAAGATAAAGAAAAGAGAAAAGCTGTGAAATAGGCAATGGAGGAGAAGAGTCCAATGATGCAAATGTTTTGGTTTTTCGGTCGGACCGTCCGGTTGAACTGGTCTAACTAAAAACCGGTGGATTGGCCGGTTCAGTCACATGTTCGGTTTTTAAAACAATGCATGAAGAACATGAGAAGAATTTGCAAGAAGTTCTACAATGTTGAGGGAGAAGAAGTTGTATGCAATTTTTTCAAATGTGAATTTTGGAAGGATAAAATAGCCTTTCTTGGACATGTGGTTAACAAGGATGGAGTGAAACCCAATCCTTTGAAGATTAAAGCGATATTGGAGTGGGAACCTCCAAAGAATGTCACGAAAGTCAGAAGTTTCTTGGGATTAGTGGGTTATTATCGAAGATTTATCAAGGATTTCTCTTTGATTGCCAAGCCAATGACCAATGTGTCGAAGAAGAATGTGAAGTTTGAATGGAATGAAAAATGTTAAGAAAGTTTTGAATAGTTGAAGAGAAGATTGGTGTCGGCTCTAATTCTAGTCTTGCCTTCGGGTTCAGGAGGATTCATAGTGTACACGGATGCTTCAAGACTAGGTTTGGGATGTGTTCTTATGCAAGATGGAATATGGATCAAGGCAATTGAGGCCTCATGAAGTAAACTATCCAACTTATAGCTTGGAGTTAGCGGCTATTGTTTATGAAGACTTGGAGACATTACTTATATGGGATAACTTTTTAAATCCTAACGAATCACAAGTCTCTTAAGTACATTCCAACACAAAAAGAATTGAACTTAAGGCAAAGAAGATGGATGGAACTACTCAAAGATTATGATTGTACCATAGACTACCATCCTAGAAAGTAAATGTAGTGGCAGTGCTTTAAGCTGAAAGGTGTTGAGATAATTTCGGGAATCATATGTTACAATGTGGAATACTTAGTGGCATTGAGGGAGATGAATGTGTGCTTGGGGATGGATGGAGATGTTTTGATAGCAACCATTCAAGTGAGGTCAATTATCATTGATAAGATTCGTGATACGCAAGATCAAGATAGATTTTTAATGAAGATGAAGGAAAATGTGAGAAGTGAAAAGGGTAAGAATTTCATGATTAGAGGAGATGGGATGCTTTGCAATGGGACTCGAATTTGTGTGCCAAAGGTGAATGACATAAGCAAAATATTAATGGAAGAAGCTCATAGTTCTTCATTTTCATTCCATCCGAGAAGCACTAAAATGTATAGAGATATTCGAAGAAACTATTGGTGGAGAGCAATGAAGAGGAAAATTTCGGAATTTGTGGCAAAGTGTGATACGTGTCAAAGGATAAAAGCGGAACATCAAGCTCCCACCGGGAAATTACAATCATTTGTTATACTACAATGGAAATGGGAATGAATAACAATGGATTTAATTATGGGATTGCCGAAGCCTTTTCAAAAGCATAATGCCATTTGGGTGATATCGAAGGGAGCCCACTTTCTAGCAATCCAACAAATGGATTCGTTAGCTTAGTTGGCCAAATTGTACATTATTGAGATATTAAGGCTACATGGAATACCAATATCCATAGTTTCGGATAGGGATCCTCGGTTTACTTCTTGATTTTGGAAGAGTTTTCAAGAGGCTTTTGGTAGCAAGTTACACTTTGGCACGACTTTTCATCCACAAATTGATGGTCAATTAGAGAAAACTATTAACACTTTGGAGGATATGCTTCGGGCTTGTGTGATAAAATATGGAGGAAATTGGGATGAACATCTTCCTTAGGTGGAATTTGCTTATAACAATAGTTATCACTCAAGCATTAATTTAGCTCTATATGAGGTATTTTATGGGAGAAAGTGCCGAAGTCCAATTTGTTAGGATATGGAGGGTTTAAGATAACTTGAAGGTCCAGAAATAGTACAAAAAATAGCTGGATTAGTCCAAATTGCAAGAAAGTGTATGAAGGTCGCTCAAGATCGGCAAAAGAGTTATGTAGACAAACACCAATGGGAAATGGAATATGAAGTGGGTGATAGAGTATTTCTCTGAGTATCTCCATGGAGAGGAATTCTTTGATTTGGGAAACAAGAAAAGTTGAGTTCAAGGTACATTGGACCGTATGAGATAGTTGGGAGAGCTGAACCTCTTACTTATAGATTGGCATTGCCACAAGAGTTGTCAAAAATTCATGATGTGTTTCACGTGTCAATGCTTCGAAGACATCGATCGGATCCTTATCATGTAGTGGAGGTTTCAAAAATTGAAGTTGCGGAAGATGGTACCTATAAGAGAAACCGGAAGAAATTGAAATTTAATTATAATTGAAATTGCTATAAAAAAAATTATAATTGAAATAATTACATCTAGTTATGCCAGTAGCTTTCAATTTTTTTAAGCTATAATTAGATATCATAAATTCACAAATAGATAGGACACAAAATTATCTTTATTATCCCGATTCACAAATTTGTTGGCATGAATATGTGGCTACAAATCAATTTCCAAAAGTTGTTGTTCCTAAGCCAAAAACGTTGTAGCTAAGGATGATTTGATTTTAGTATATAGCATAATGTAAAACATAGAGTATATCCACTTGATAATTATCAAAATAAACCCAAATATGAAAACATAACTTATAGTAGATATCAATTAACAAAAACAAGTTTCATTCAGTTAAAAAAAATTAACTAAAACAATATATTAAGTGGATATTTGTCAATTAAATTTTGATGGTAGAAAAAATAAAAATCACATAATAAAAATACAACCGGACATTGTTATAAAATTGCAAAATAATTTTAAAAATCTTGAAGGAAGTAAACATGTAACATATGCAAGAAGATTTCTCTAGTCTAATAGTATATATATACAAAGGAGGATGTTTTTCCCTTGCTCATTGTCCCATATCATCCAAAAATTACAAACAAAAAATTTAAATATCTATAACACATATATAAGTACGGATGTGGGGATATTGATTTTAATTTAGAGCTCTGGTTTTTTGGTCTTTTAAATTATATAAATTTTAAATAAAAAAAATAGTGGATGAATTTATATTATATTAGCACTCTTTATTTTTAATTAATTAATGAAATAATTAATGAGTTTAAATTATATTATAATTCTGTAAATTATAGAAAAAAAAATTTAATTTAGTTTTTATTTTAAACTACTGAATTAAACTAACGTATTCATGGAAAGAAAAAGTTTCTATGAATCGGATGGTTGTTAAACACTTTATCTATTTTTAAATAAGAAGAATTAATATACTTATTGCTTAATATTACAAATCTATTGAAACTCAAATGGTTTCTTTATATAATAGCCATGTTTAATATGCTCTTAACTACTAAGATAAATTTGTGCATATAATTACTTAATTGGTATGATTTGTGGTCATCGTTTTGCACCGATGACAAATGTCATGATTCCTTTTTATGTTTTTTTTTTCAGATTTATTAATGGTTGTTTTGTTTTGTACTGTTCTATTTTTATTATAAGCTTTAATATTATTTGACAATTGATATTATTTTGTTTTTGCTGTGCATATTGATTCCTTTAACGTCGTTTTGTTATTAACCCTATCATGTGTATCTTTTTCTAATTTTTTTTAATATTAATAAAAGTTTTTTTTTATAGGTTATCTTTATGTGGTTCAATCGAGTTTTTAACTCAGACTACATCCACAGCGAGGGGATAAGCGCCCGGTTATCTCTCTCCTAGTAAAGGCGGGGTTCGAACTCAAAATCTGAATTTTACTTATCATCAAGCGTTCAAGCGTTTAAACACTTAAGCCAACCGTCGGTAATATTAATTAAAGTTATTTTGTTTTGTTATCTTGATCAAAGGTGGAAGAGGGCAGAATAGATTCACGGCAATTACGGTGAACTAAAACTAATGATATAATTTTGCATGTTCGGAGATTCCGAAGTACTATATGAAAGGCAGGCTGTAATTGAAATTGATTCTGTTCAAATTTTTTAAATCCAAGTTTAATTTATGGACTTGATAATTAATAAAAAAATTGTTTATTATTCTTATTTTTATTATTTATTGGTAATCCTAGTTTAATGATTATTCACTTACGTATGGACTTAATAGAGCAAGATATTGTGATTTCAATGATGATGTAAGTTCATAACTTCAATTTTTTTTTTTAAATAACTTCAATTTTTTATATTAAAAATTTTTGGATTTAATTTATGAATGGATTTTTTTTTAGCTTAATTTATAGATGAGTTTGATTTATAAATGGATTTTTAAAATTAAAAATTCAATTTTGTAATAGACTTATTTTTTTAGTAATCAATCCAATTCTGTAAGTTCAGATTTGAAACCATTTTAATCTTAATTTATAGACTAAATTTTTTCATAGATTTTTTTTGAAAATCTGATTATTTTTAGTCCTAATAATTTTAAATATTTTTCCCATTAATAAGTTTTGCGGTCCAGTTTACCTTTTTAATGATATTTTTTTTGACTAATTTCAGAGATAATTTTTTATTGACATTTAAAAAAAAAATTTCACGAATTTATTGTTTTTTACTTTGTAGTCTTTTATGATATTTTCTAAATTGCACTTATTTTTTAAAAGATTTATGCTTTGGAATTTTTTTTTAAATCAAATTTATTTTTTTTTCAATTTCAGTTAAATTATTACCTGAATTTTTTTAAAAAATTGCTTTTCTTTTTTTTTTTTGCTACTTCTTAAAAATATTTTCATAATTTATTTTTTCTTGCTAATGTGTTCTTTAACGCTTATAATTTGCAAAAATTTCAAAACATTCTATTTTTTTTCTAGTATATTAAAATATTGTTAGTGTTTGTTTTTTGGGTTGAGTGTTTATTTTTATATATTGATTTAAACTTTTTGGTATTTATTTTGGGAACCGATTTTTTTAGAGGTCTGAGTCAAAAATTCGTTTCGAAAAAATATTTCACTTTTTAGGATTTAATTTTCACTGTTTTAATGATTTTTTTGTATTTTATTGGTTAAAAAATTGATATATATTTATTTATTTTAATATTTACGATTTTTTTTTGTTTTAATATAAAATTAATATACTCCATCCGTCCAAAATAATAGTCTAATATCTAAAAAGTAACAAAAATTAAGCCTTACATTTTAATATTTACTATAATATCATTAATTTTTTAAAACTTTATATATAATGTATAGGGATAATTTTGTCAATTACAATCTATTTTTTTTTTTAATTAACTATAATCATTTTCTAAAAAAGAAAAGTGAACTATTATTTTGGAACTATAAAAATAGTAATCATCAACTATTATTTTGGGACGGAGGAGTATATTTTATTGATTCTTTTGTAAAGTTTGTGGGCTGATTTAAAGAAAATAATTTTATTTCTCCAATTTTTTGATTTTTTTGTTGTCCACGGATTTTTTTTTTCGATTTGTGTTTTGGATTGATTTTTTTTCTGTATGTTAATTTAATTTTTCATGGCCATGTATTTTTTTAATTTATTTTAAAAAAATTATTGGCTTTTGGTTAATTTATTCTTTAGTATTATTTTTTTTCATTCTCTATTTTGGAATTGGTTTGGCAACCATAGGATCCACCTAAGGTGGTATGACCCTATAGTCACCTTCACTTTTCAGGGCTCAAAACGGGTATAAAAAGGATGTTTTATGTAACAAAGATGATAAATATATCAAGAATGTAACATAAATATGAATTTTACCCTCAGAAATTACTCGATTTGGCTTCCTAAAAGTTCGAAATTTTTATATGAAAGTGGCTTGAGAAAGCTGAAATTTGTAAAAGCAGGGTATATAGGCTACTTGCTCTTGAATTTTCTCTCAAAATAAAGTGCGTATTAATCGATCTCTTTATCCAAATCTTCAAATTGGAATGCAAATTAAAGGTTTGAGCCTAGAAAGTCTCATTTATAACTTTTTTTGCTCTCTAAAAATGGGTGTGAAAGTGGCTACCTAAGGTTGTGTTTCTTCTTATTTTTCATATTTTCAAATGAAGGGAAATGAGGCTTTTTATACTTGTCAATTAGGGTTAGAATCATGTTAAAAAGAGTATTTATCACCACTAACTCTTTCATTTACACTCCCGTTACGTTTATGGCATTGAAAATGGTTGTTTTCAACTTTCAAAATAAAAGTAAAATGAATTGAAAATACATAGGATAAGAGCTGACTCAGTCGGGCAACTGAAACGTGTAGGGCTGTACGGCCTTTGCGCCAAGGCCGTAGCAAATAGTGCGGTCATCCTGTAGAGGAGGGAACAATTTTTTGATTAAAAATTTATTTTTAGCCAAAAGAAAGTTACGAAATCCCCATTGGACAAAATATTTTGGTCAATTAAGATAAAGAAAATGAATAAAAATTCCATTAAAACACAATTGAAACATATTTTTCATCTCTCTGAAAATATCAAACTAACTTCATCCGAACCTCAGGAAAATGGTGTATAACATCATCAAGCGATAAACAGGTGCTAAATTAAGTGTTAAAAAAACATTTTATCTTCTCTAATTTTAAAGTTGTTCATCTTCCCATGTTGCACTCATTTTCTCATCTTCTTCAAGTGTTGATCCTCATCTTATAGCTCTTTGTTCTTCATCATAATCATAGGTCTCACATTCAAAGTTTCCATTAAGTTGTCGCCATCTAGCCGTAAACTTACATTCATAGTTCTAAGTGCAACTATATACTCTTTTCTATAACACACCATTCCCACACACTTTTCCAATACTTTTCCTACTCAAAGCATCCACAACTACATTAGTTTTACTCGGATGATAATATATTGTATAATCATAATCTTCAGTAAACTCCATTCATCGCGTTTGCCTTAAGTTCAACTTCTTTTGAGTAGGGACATGCTTTAAACCTTTGTGATCCGTGAGGATTTGGAACATTTCACCATACAAGTAGTGTTTCCAAACTTTTATTGCATGAACAATGGTGGCCAACTCTAGATCATGAGTAGGATAATTCATCTCATGTGACTTTAATTATCTTGAAGCATAAGCAACCGCCCTTCCATTTTGCATAAGTACACATCTTAACTCTATTCTTGAAGCATCGATATAAACCACAAAACCTCCATGACCGGATGGTAATACAAGCATCAATGTCGTTATCAACTTCTTCTTCAATTCTTCAAAGCTCTTTTGACATCTTGCATTCCATTTAAATTATACATTCATATTTAAATAAATTGGTCAATGGCCTTGCAATAATTGATAAACCTTTCACAAATCTTCGATAATACTTGGCCAAACCAATAAATCTTCTTATCTCCAACACATTTTAGCACTTTTTATTCTTGAATAGCTTTAACCTTTGAAAGATCCGGTTGCATGCATTTCTCATTGACTATGTGACCTACGAAAACAATTTCCCTCGTCCAAAACTCACACTTACTAAACTTTGCATACAACTTCTTCTCCTTCAAAATTTGTATAACCATTCTCAAATGCTTTTTATGCTCTTCTTTGTTCCTTGAATATATCAAAATATCATTTATAAATATGATGACGAATTGATCTAAATAATATTAGAACATCTTGTTCATAAGAGATATGGATGTGTGTGCATTAGTTAAACTAAATGGCATTACTACAAACTCATAATGTCCATATCAAAATTCAAACATGGACTTCAGAATCGAATTCTCCTTAACTCTTAATTGCCAATATCCCGATCTCAAGTCAATTTTAAAGAACATTGTAGCACCTTTTAATTGATCAAGTAAGTCATTAATCCTCATAATTGAGTACTTGTTCTTAACCGTGATTTAATTCAATCTCTGATAGTCAATAAACAACCTCAAGCTTCCATTTTTTTTCTTTACAAAGAGAACCTGTGTGCCCCAAGGTAAGTACTTGGTTGAATAAACTTTTTTTCCAACAATTCTTTTAATTACTTCTTCAACTCTTATAACTCTAATGGTTCTATTCTATTTGGTGAAATCGAAATAGGAGCTATTCCTAAAACTATCTCTATTTCAAAATTCACTTCTCTATGTGGTGGTAATCCTGGTAATTTATTTAAAAAAATATCTACAAATTTCTTTACAATCAGTACTTCTTCCACTTCAAAGCCTCTTTTATGGTATCAACCACATTAGCCAAATACACTTCATACCCATTTCTAATCAATTGAAAATTCTCAACCGCCAAGAGTAAAAAAATTTGGAATTGTCTTCCTCATTCTCACAAATATTGTCTTCATTTCACCACTTATCTCTATTGCAACCTCTTTAGTCAAACAATCTACCATAGCATGATATCTCGATAACCAATCCATCCCCAAATATTACATCAAAATCTCTCAAGTTGATAACCACCAAATCACCATTCGTTGTTCTACCATCTACTACGATTGGACATGACTTAATAATCGTATTCACAATTATAACACTCTCGGCTGACATAGAAACACATATATCATACCTTAAACCTAGCAAAAAGGGTCATTATGTCGTGTCAGCATAAAAATAAAAAATGAATATTTTAAACTTGCACACAACACGTTTATAATTCGTGTTTAGAATATAAAACACAAACAAGATATATTAATTGTATGGGTCTACACGACATGACACTCACTAACTTGTTTAACTAAACTTGTCAAACATGTTAACCTGTTTAATATGACTCAATAAAACCATTTAACATAGTACATGGGTGAATCATTAACCTGTGTATACACCCATTTAACAAAATAAATGTCTTAAGTAAAAGAAATACATCACAAGAAATTCAGAATATTTAACAAAAGTGCTAAGTTAAAAATTACATAAAACTAAAATTCTAAATGAATCTATGAAGGTTATCATTCCACATTGTGAGAAGTTTGAGTTGACATAGTACAATTATCTTATTTTGTTTATATCCATTTGTAAAATATCTTCGGTAAGCTCTGACATTTTAACTTTAGCTACATCTATATATAAAAAATAACAAGAAATGAGGCATAAATTTGGAAAAAAATATATAACAAAGAAGACAAGAAATAATTAGCTTATGAAAATAATTAAATCTATGCACAATAGTAAAATAACTAGTATATATAATTAAATATGTAAATATAATTTTAAAATCATGAAATAACATTTGATGAAAATTGTAGTGTGATGTTTAAAGCATACTAATTAAAAATAAATACAATTATTTAATTTAATAATTATAATTAATGGGATCCCAAGTATCTCATAGGAAGATTACCTTCTGGAAACTGAATTATATTCAAAATTTACAACTTTGTTCTCTCAAGAACTGCACAGAAAAAAATATTACTCTTATGGTGGTTCACCTCTAACCCAGAAGTCTTCTTGGATTGCAAGAGAATATTATTCAACTGATTAACAGAACCAACATCCCTTTTGCTAAACAAGAATAAATCATTGGCGAAAGAGAGGTGATTGATTCTCATATTTTTACAACTTTCATGAAACTAGAAATCTTCATTAATGGAATAATTTAGGGCCCTAGAGAGATATTTCATAATAATAATAAAAATGAGAGGGGACATATGATCTCAATTATTTAATTTAATATTTTTTAAATAGTAAATAAATTATTACAATTTATATAAATAATATATACAATTTGTATTTTAACATTAAAATCACAATTCATTAATTTTTTTTTAACATTTAGCACTTTCATTTTTATAACTACAGCGTATTATATTTTTCTACATAATACCATCACATCATTATAGTGCAAAAATGACAAATAAATAAAAAGACTAAAAACATTTACCTATTAAACTATAAAAATATTGTATTTTTTTAACATAAATATAAAATAATTTCTCTCCACAATCGAATTAAAAAAAATAATCAAACTAAAATTAAAGCATCGATTTCTGTAATATAAATGTGAGTTTTTGTAATACTATGTTTTTTATAGGTTACCTTTTCTGTTGTTCACCTGAGCCTTTTAGCATAGACTATATCCATAGCGAGGGGTCATACATCTGATTATCTCTTTCCCAGTAAGAGGTATTTATAATATTATTATAAATTGAGCAAAACTCGAGATAACTACAAGTTAAAAAAATAAGGTTGATAAATTTTTTTTATTTATCCAAATAATTTTATTATAATTTGATGTGAATTTGGCATATTCGTAATTATGTTGCGTACTTGAGATCATTTAACTTTTTGGTAGTTGGTTTATGATTTACACAACTTTATAAATAAAACTAATACAAATAGTATAATACATATTTTCCAGTAAAAAATATAATACATTTTTTTTAAGAAAATAAATAAAAATGTGTTATTTGATTAAAATATATATTATTATATTTTTGGATGAGTAATACTTTAAAGAAATACATAATTCAATAAAAAATATTTAAATTTACGCGTTGAAAAAAATATTTTGTTGCAAGCTTTTTTTGAAAATAAGACATAAATTTTAATAATAAAATTATGAATTAATAGTCAAAAAGTTTTAATATATTAATAAAAAAAATTATTTTTTAGCTAATTTTATTAATAAAAAACGGAATACATCCGAAAACATCATACAACTGCTGTCACAAACAACAACCCATAACTACAAAGCAGAACAACTAATTACATCTATCAAAAGACCTCATCACATCTAATAAATCCTAACTAATACTCCTAATCCTGCTAGCTTGAAT